>JAVJHY011945292.1:0-31774 GCA_035593235.1 Phascolosoma agassizii
CGGCGAAATTTCCGCAAGGTATTCGCGCGCAATACTTGTGCCTGCGTCGTGAATTGTTTCCATGACCTGGCTAGCATCACGCTCTGCCGCAGGAATCGCCGAAACGGCACCGCCAATCGTCATTAGGTCCCGTGGTCGCTTCAGCGTGTGACGATAGATATAGGCGAATGGGTCTTCGCGCTCGTAAGCGTAAACATGGCGTAGTGGATGATCACCGATAAAGGCTACGATCGGATCGTCGCGCAGTTCTTTCGAGGACACGAGATTGTCGCGCGCCTCGAGCCGAATGTTGGCTTCGAACATTCGCTTAAGCGATTCAGTTGAGTAGTTTAGATCGACGATCCCACCCTCGTATTGCTGCTGCATGGGATCGTTTTCAAGTTCGACAATCGCTTCCTTGCGAATCGTAATAAATACCTTGAGTTGGTGCGTCACTCTTCGCAAATCCCACGCTGCGGTGAACAACCCGATTTGTGCTAGCGTCCAAATACGCGCCGAAATTTCGCCTGCGCTCGCCCGTTCGGCGCTTGCGCGCAAAAGATGTTTGCCGAAAAATTCATCGACGGAATCGATAAATACGGCAATCGGGGTTGATAAACCGCGTAACGATGGGACTAAGACTTGATCCGTATCGGCGGCAACTTTGAATAGCTGACTGGGATTCAAATCTAAGATGTTCAAGAAGAAATCGATCGAGCTGTGCAGATGCGACCGGTCGATTAAAGAACCGAGCGGCGATTTAAGGTGTTGTGTTTCGACGAGTGCAAATTTCTTAACCACTGCCGCTGCGATTGAGGCGCGCCATATTTTCGCCCACGGCTCTGGAGAATGGCTAAGTTGTGAAATTTCATCGCTGCTGAATACGCGATCGCCACTCGGCCTATCCAGCACACTGCCAGTAGGGATGCACGCGTAACCGTCGGGTAAGCCGTGGCGTTTGGCGTTGAGGAGTAATGTCTTGCCGTAACCCTTCGTCGCAGAAACGGCGAACTTTTGTGAGCCGCCGCCCAGGAACTCGCGAATCGGCGGCGTCTGTTCGATGACGATTTCCGAGCTTGGATCGAAGTAATCTGCATCGACAACCCATGGTGTGCTCATGATGGTGCGCTCTACACAGCTGAATTCGTCCACGAACGAAGGCGTCGTGGCCCTTCCTATAGTCTACGCGTTTGTGCGCGCGATTGGATTTTGATTCCGCGTTCGTGCTCTTTCTCATGCCGAAAAACGAGCGACGGAAAGTACTGTCCCGAGACGGGCAACGTGACCGATGGAAATGCACGTCTTTGCAAGAGCTGCCAAATCGTCCCTTGACCGTGAAGACCATCATTGGCGTTGATAAGGAATCGGAAAGCGTGTCGACGTGACGAAAGGAGCTGGGTGGTGACCATCATTGCGCGCCGTTACTGAGTCTCGCCTAGCGGACGCCGCTGGCCGGGTGTTTATTTACGAAAGGGGGGGGCTAGATTTGAAGCCAGATCACGACAACGCTAGGCAAGGCCAATGCGTTATCGTGATCCGAAAATCGAATTAGGAGGTAGGGTTAAGCGCGATTAGTTCTCGCGTCATTGCGGCGTACGCAACGTAAGCCAAGCAGGGCGCCTGAGGCTAAGAATATTCCAGATGCCGGTACTGGCACTGCAGCCGGCGCAACGATATCAGCAGCATGCGTGAAAATGTTATTGCCTGTCCAACCGGTGCCACCGTAAGTCGCAGTACCCGATCCGAGGATATGACTCGTAACACCATCCCAGAATACTTCCGCCCACTGAATGGAAAATGTCGGCGTTGTGTATTCAAAATCTATTGTGAAAACACCACTCGTCGGGGCGACGGTGGAGCCATCGTCGGATTGTAAGAAAAGCTCATCGCCGGTATTTACCGAAGCAAGCCAGTTACTAACCGGTGCCGAATCTAAAGTGACGTCGGTAATTTGCGTCGTCGCCTCTTCTGTCCATAACAGAATATGATTCGTATTGAATTCGTTATAGAACTGCTGCGACAGCGTGGCCGCTGAGACGCTAATCACGTTACCAAGGAGCACGGCGAATAGGGCAACTGAGTATTTACTAATTTTCATATCGACTACCTAAAACAAAAGTTATTTTTTACGAATACCAAGATAGGTGCATCGCCCGTGCCAAAAATCTGCAGTTGTGCAGCATGAGGGCGAAAACGCGAGGCCGCGCAAATTTGTGCCGAACGCCTGTGGTGGAGTTTGCAGGTTCCGAGTGACGGTGATTAATTGAGGTGAGACTTGGGTCACACCCGCTTTTTCGCAACCCCTGCCTGAACTGCTCCCAACGTTCCAAACGGAGCGAAAACGTCGCCGATGAGCGACACTCACGTCCCCCTGCGACGCCGCTCAAAATTAGCATCATAATCGGGTCGGCCAAGGCGCAATCTGCGCGTCCATTGCCCCAATTGTACGTAGCCAGGGTCGTTTCGCCGCAGCACGCTTAAACGGAGAGGAGCTCAGAGTTCGCAAGCGGGAGCGTTGCCGCGCGAACGCCAGGATGCTTTCGCTGCGTTGGGGTAATTCGTCCTGTCGATAACCCGTACAATGACCTGCGAGTTAGCTTCGAGGTAAGCCGAGTCGAGGCAGTGGGTCGAGCGCGAGTCGCCGGGACTGGCCTCTCCAACCGGGGCGAGTAAACATCCGGTTGAGATAAATGGTTCCGCGTAACAGTTGTGCGGAATATCAGGAGAAATTATGGCGGATCACCCTATCATCGCGGACAACAAACCGACGCGCGTGCAGCTTAATCAAGACGAAGAATATTACTTTTGTGTTTGCGGCCGTTCGAAAAAGCAACCGTTTTGCGATGGATCGCACGCTGGCACTGCATTTAAGCCAATGGCATTCACTGCGCAAGCCAGTGACGACGCCATTCTCTGCGCATGTAAGCACTCGCAAAACGCACCTTACTGCGACGGGACGCACCAGCAATTTTCGGCAGATTTGATCGGGCAACCAGGACCCGGTGTGGTTGGTAACGCGAATGGTCAACCAACACCGACTGCGACAGTGGAAGAGCCCACCGTCGCATTCATCCATCAGTTGGCTAAAGAGGGTTTATCAAAACTGGGCCATCATGGGCCAATGACGTCCATGGGTGTCCCGCGCGATTCCTTACCGCGCTGGGATGATATTCAGATTATGACGGCACAACTAGCCTCTAAACCGTTGCTGGAAGATCAGCCCGTCGCGACAGAGCTCGTTATTGGGCCGGAATCTAAGCAGCCATTGGTCTTGCGGATTCCGATTTTTGTCTCAGATATGAGCTTTGGTGCGTTGTCTGAGGAAGCAAAAATTTCCCTGGCCCGCGGTGCAGAGTTAGCAGGAACCGGTATCTGCTCGGGCGAAGGCGGCATGCTGCCAGAGGAGCAGGAAGCGAATAGTCGGTATTTTTACGAACTTGCGAGCGCTCGATTCGGTTATAAGGAGACGCTCTTAACCAAGGTACAAGCGTTTCACTTTAAGGGCGGACAGGGAGCGAAAACCGGTACCGGTGGCCATCTCCCAGGCGCTAAGAATAAAGGAAAAATATCACAAGTTAGAGGCATTGAAGAAGGGCAGCCGGCCGTATCGCCACCCACGTTTACTGATTTAGTCACGGCAGCCGATTTTAGACGCTTTGCGGATCGCGTTCGAGAAGTAAGCGGGGGTATCCCCATCGGATTCAAATTGAGCGCGAATCACCTAGAAGCCGATATTCAGTTTGCGCTAGAGGCGAGTGCCGATTACATCATCGTCGACGGTCGCGGCGGCGGAACAGGGGCGGCGCCCGAAATGTTTCGCGATCACATTAGCGTGCCGACAATTCCTGCGTTAGCAAGAGCACGTGCCTATCTGGATAAACAAGGGGTAAGCGGTCGGGTAACGCTCATCATCACCGGCGGACTGCGGGTGCCGACGGATTTCGTGAAGGCGATGGCGCTGGGCGCCGATGGCGTGGCTATTTCCAACAGTGCAATGCAAGCAATCGGATGCGTCGCGGCAAGAATGTGCAACACGAATAATTGCCCAGCCGGAATCGCGACCCAGAACGCAGAACTGCGTAAACGGCTGGACGTCGACAAATCGGCTGTTCAATTGAAGAATTTCTTCGAAGCTTCAGTTGCGTTAATGACCGTGATGGCGAGAGCGTGCGGGCACGACCATTTGAACAAATTCAATAGTCATGACTTGGCGACTTGGAATCGCGAGATGGCCTTACTCTCAGGCGTCAAATATTCAGGTTTGCTCGATGGCAACTAATCGGCCCGTAACGCGCGATCGCATTAGTACCACGGTCAAAACTTGGGAGGAAACACGTGAGCATTGACTTAGAGCAAAATAAGCAGCACGCCCAGGCGTTCTACGAATTGATGTTCAATCGCTGCGAACCTAGAGCGGCTATCGAAAAATACGCCGGCGATAGCTATATTCAACACAACCCCGAAGTCGGCGACGGGAAAGAGGCCTTTATTGCGTATTTCGAGCGCATGGCGGCCGAATACCCGGGGAAATCAGTCCACATTAAGCGCGCGATAGCCGAACCGAAATTCGTCGTTCTTCACTGCCATCAAGTTTGGCCAGGCGATCATGAATATGCGGGGATCGACATATTTAGATTCGACGATAATGGCAAGATCGTCGAACATTGGGACGTCTTACAAGTAATCCCCGGGGTCTCCAAAAACGACAATACGATGTTCTAGATTTTCATGGGCGGCCGGATCTCTATCAAGAAACGGGATCGCCATAAATCCAAATCAGCGTTTCAGTGTGTCGCTTAAGCTTTTTTCTCGACGAGCGCGATTGCGTCGTCGTAATCCTCGGTGTCGTCGTTCGTTAAAGCTTCATTCTCAATTTCAACGATGCGTAATACTTCCGACAAAAACTGTTCACGCCATGCCGCACGCTCATCCATTACCTTCTTAGTTGGCTTGTATTTTTCGATGTCGGCACGCTTAATCCCCGCCTTTTTCTCGAGAAGACGTTCTGTCGTGTCTAATCGATCGTGTAGCACCGCTACTTCGCCGGCCAAACCCATTACCATCGCGATGACCTTATCGACATTGGGGTCCTGGAAAAAGTAAGGCCGTTCGCCCTTCGCTTTGCGTTGTAATTTTGCCATGGCTGCTAACTATTTTTGATTCCCGTATATGAACCAAAACCCCCCGCCGCCGAAATCACCGCCCTGAAACGTGTGTGAACGTTTCGCTTCTGCGATCTGAAATGCGCTCGGGATCAAGGTTTCGAAATGATTTTTGGTAGTAAATCCTGCTTGCTTCGATAACGCGTCCAGGTCGAGCTCATGAGAGCGCGCCCAAAAGGGCTCATTGTTGTTGCGAGAATCCCAGTCGAGCATAAACGCGTCGAACGGATCCATACCTTTATAGGGTGGGGTTTCAGCGTGGACCATGATGCCGCCTTTTTTCAGCAGGCGATGACATTCTTTAGTGATGTTTCGTATCGCCTTATCCGAGGTCTCGTGGACAAGGATATGCGACACGATTAGATCGAACGATTCATCTTCGAAGTTCATTGACTCGGCATTTTGTTGCGAGAAATGAATCGCTTCGCCGAGCTCCTCAGCGCGCGCGTGAGCGTAGCGTAACATTGGTGCAGCAACATCCACCGCGTGTACTTCGGCTTTAGGGAATGCCTCGCAGTAGGGCACGGTGCTGTGTCCAACGGAACAACCAAGGTCGAGGATTTTCAGTGGTTTAAATTTCGGATGATTTTCTTGTAGCCACAAAATAATGCTCGCGCCTATGTCGTTGTTGTAAGGCCCCATTTGTCCCATCGCGTAAATATGCACCGCGCGGTCGTACACCATGCCTGCGGATGCGTCCTTTTTCGCGAATTCCGAGTGATAACCACCGGGCTGACAATGGATATCAACGGCGGCGTGATATTTCGGCACGGCCAATTTGGGATCGAGTACCAATGAACCGTGCTTTTTCTTACGTTTCTTGCCAATGGACTTGTTTAGCGAATCGAGTTGTCGCGCAACTGGGATTTGGCACGATGACCACATCATCTCTTGGCTAGTGCGTAGCAATGAGCTAAACATTTGATAGTAGGGGTCTTGGACCATTGAGTTCCTTACTTCGAAACGGTCTGCGGGATCGCGTTGTTTGTCACGCTGGATTGCCGGTTTAACGCGTTTCTCATAGGCCAGCTGATTACCACTGTGCACGTTGTGCACTAAATATTGCTTGTAGGATCGGACAAATTCCTGGCGGGCGAATTCATCATGCGTTGTTTTCGGTAGCGCTTTGTGCGCGCTCTGGGTGTGGGGGTTGCTCATTGTCGGGACCTCTCAGGTTTAACCTTCCATACGCTGCCGTTTCGTTACTTTAGGCTTATCGACGGCACTAGGAACGTTTTGGTTCTGCGGCTCGCTTAGTCCACAATAGCTAGGACTTTAGCCTGATTAATGGGCAAATTAAACTGGTTTAACGCGCGGAGTCTCGCATATGCCCTATACCTTGGGAGTGGATGTCGGTGGCACATTCACGGACATATTTTTGGTAAACGATGACGATGGCCGGATTTATACCGCCAAAGTGCCGTCAACACCCCATGATTCATCGGTCGGGGTGTTACACGGCATAGAGCGGGTTTGCGAAAATTCTGGGGTCGCGCCAAATGCCATCAGCCACGTAATGCACGGGACGACGGTCGCAACCAATACGGTGCTCACCGGGAGCGGCGCTTTAGTTGGTTTGGTGACCACTAAGGGATTTCGCCAAGTTTTGCAGATCGCGAGATCATATGTCCCGGGCGGCCTCGGTGGGTGGGTTATTTATAACAAGAGCGAGCCGATGGCGCCGCTAGAGCTTACTGTCGAAGCGGATGAGCGGGTCGCGGCCGATGGCGAGATCGTACGCGCTTTGGACGAATCCGCATTACGCGAACAGCTAATTTTTTTGCAGGGCCGGGGTATCGAAGCATTAACAGTTTGTTTGATAAATTCCTTTGCCAACGGCGCGCACGAGCATCGTATTCGCGACATCGCGCGTGAGGTCATGCCGGACATCCCAGTTTCACTATCGTTCGACGTGATTCCTGAAATGCAGGAGTACGAGCGGGCAGTAACCACGGTGGCGAACTCTTACGTGCGACCGCGGGTGCAGCGCTATGTGGAAAACCTAACCACCGAACTCAACAAGCGCATGCAAGATGTGAAGCTGCATGTGCTGCGTTCCGACGGCGGTCTAGCGTCTTCGGCATCAGCGGCCGAATACCCAGTGAATCTCCTAATGAGTGGCCCCGCGGGCGGTGTGGCCGGTGCGGTGTGGATTGCGCAGCAAGCCGGTTATAAGGATTTGCTGACCCTCGACATGGGCGGTACATCGACCGACGTCGCTTTGGTGCAAGACGGCCAGGCGCAAATCCGTCGCGAAACGACCGTCGGTGATGTCACGGTGCGGGCATCGTCGGTGGACGTGCGGACCGTCGGCGCCGGCGGCGGTTCTATTGCCCATGTGCCAGAACTCACTGGCGCGCTACGGGTCGGGCCACAGAGCGCCGGCGCTCAACCGGGACCCGCAGCATATGCGAACGGTGGTACTGAACCCACAGTGACCGATGCGAATGTGGTGCTCGGTTACCTGCCGAGTAGTGCATTACTCGGCGGTGACATGCAACTCGATGCGAGGGCTGCTGAGAAAGCCGTGCAGACGGTAGCCGACGCCTTGAGCTTGCCGCTCAACAACGCGGCGGCAGGCATAATCGATATTGTAAATGAAAACATGTTTGGCGCATTGCGGCTCGTGTCGATTGAACAAGGTTACGACCCGCGCGATTTCGCCTTAATTGCGTTCGGCGGTGCCGGACCATTGCACGCCAACGCCCTAGGTCGCTTACTGGGTAGTTGGCCGGTAATTATTCCGCCTGGCCCCGGTGTTTTGTGCGCCTCAGGCGACGCGACGACGCGGGTCCGGGACGAAGCCTCGCGCACCTTTATCCGACGTTTCAGCGAAACCAGCGCAACGGAAATGGCCGAGATTTTCGCCGCACTCGGTGATACCGCTGCGACTAGTCTAGATGACGAAGATGTGCCGCGCGCGGATCAAAGCGTTAGCTTTGAGGCGGATGTGCGCTACCACGGTCAGGGTTTATTGTTAACTGTGCCAGTGGAGCTCAGTGAGTTAAAAGGTACCGGCTTGAGTGTTATCGGTGATCACTTCGAGAACACCCATCGACAACTGTTCACGTTCGCGCTCGATGTCGATAAGGAAGTGGTGAATCTTCGTGCGATTGTACAAGGGAAGGGCACTTTGGTTCATGCCGAAGAGGTCGCGCGCGGTGATAGCGACGCTTCGCCCGCGATTCTCGCCCAGCAATCTGTTTTTATGGATGGTGCCGTACACGAGGCGAACATCTACGATCGTGCGAAGTTAAAATCGGGTAATCGTATTGAGGGTCCCGCTATTGTGACCGAAATGGATTCGACGAGCGTGATCCTTGCGGGGTACGCAGGCGACATCGATAGTTTCGGTAACATTATTATTAATCCAGTAGGCAATTGAGAGGAATTCGAGATGGCCGCAGAGCTCATACAAAAAAACTCAACGCCTTTTAAGCAAGTAGCGCTTGATCCGATCACCTTAGACATCATTGAAAATGCGCTTAAGAACGCGCGTTATGAAATGGACGCCGTGTTGTTTCGCACTGCCATGTCACCGGGGATCCGCGAGCAACACGACGCGTTTCCGATGATCGCAAATAGTGAAGGGAAAATGGTCGTTGGCCAATTCGGCTCGTTTATTCATGGTTTCACCGAAGGTTATGAAGGAACAATTGAAGATGGCGATATCTTTCTAACCAACGATCCTTATTCGTGTCGCGGCGCAATTAGTCATGCCAACGACTGGTTAGTTCTCATGCCGATCTTCAAAAACGGGCGTTTGATAGCGTGGGCGTCGATGTTTGGACATATGACGGATATCGGCGGAAAAGTACCGGGCAGCCTACCCACCGACGCTCGCCAAATTTATGAAGAAGGCATCGTCGTTCCGCCAACGAAAATTTACCGTAACCATGAGTTACAAGAAGACGTGCTGCGGATAATCTTGCACAACTGCCGTTTGCCGCATTGGAATCGCAGCGACTTCAACGCGATTATCGCAGCCTGTCGCTTGGCGTCTAAACGTTGTAACGAGCTGGCTGAACGATTCGGCGACGATGAATTCTTCTCTGGGATGGACGAACTCCTAGAGCGCAACAAACGTGCGATGGCGAAACTCATCGCGAATACCATCCCAGAGCAGAAACAGTATTTTGAAGACTACTTGTGCGATGACGGGATGGGCATGGGGCCCTATAAGATCGCCTGCCAGATGTGGCGTGACGGTGAGAAAGTCGTATTCGATTTTACTGGCACGGATCCGCAATCCGTCGGCTCGATTAATTTTTATCTAAACGAAGAAATGTTCAAAATGTTTGCCGGCGTGTTTATGATCATGGTGTTTGATCCGCAGATCATGTTTAACGACGGCTTCTACGACTTAATGGAAGTACGGATCCCGCAAGGTTGTTTACTAAAACCCAATCACCCAGCGGCATTATCGTGCCGCACTCACGCATTGGGACGGATATTCGATGTATTAAGTGGTTTGCTAGGACAAGGAAACCCGGATTTCCTATGCGCCGCCGGCTTTTCGGATAGCCCGCATTTTATGTATTCCGGCTATACCAAAACCGGGGAGTGGTATCAGTTGTACCAAATTGGTTTTGGCGGCGTACCGGGTCGCCCGGCCGGCGACGGCCCCGACGGGCATTCTTTGTGGCCGAGTTTCACCAATGTTCCCAATGAATTCTTGGAATGCAATTTCCCCCTACGCATAGAAAATTACGTGACCCTGCCGGATAGTGGTGGCGCGGGCACCCACCGTGGCGGTAACGCGCTGAGAATTAGCTACGGGTTTCTTGAAGATGGTGAGATTTCAATCCACGACGATCGATGGCTAACCTATCCGTGGGGTGTAAATGGCGGTTCGCCGGGTCAACGCAGTAGAAAAATATTGGTGCGTGCCGACGGTAGTGAGGAATTGATGGCGTCGAAGCGCGATCGTATCAAAGTTCTCGCTGGTGACGTTTTGCACTTCGACACTTGGGGCGGCGGCGGCTGGGGTAAGCCGTACGAACGCGACGCAGCGCTGGTGCAAAAAGACGTCGATCGCGGACTCGTCAGCTTGGGTGGTGCGGCGCGCTACGGCGTTGTGATGTTGGACAATACGACCATCGATGAAGCGGCGACGGCGATTTTGCGTGAACAAATGCGCGCCGCCGACGCGTCGCGTACGGAAATATTTAATCGCGGCGGTTCGATCGAAGAACTCAAAGCCCGTTGTCTGGAACAAACTGGCCTTGCACCCCCCACTCAACCTGAATTTCAACTGCGTCGTGCAGGTTAGGAGAGATATCGATGACGGATAGATATGATGGCGCTGGCTACGGCGCCCAGAATATTGGCTTTGGCGAGCGCCCGGCGATCGTGAATGTGGATTTCCAACTCGCGTTTACTGATCCGCAATACCCGACCGGTAAATCGGAGCATGTACACGCGGCAGTGGAAAGTACCGCGACATTGTTAAAACATGCACGCGCCAAAGGTGTGCCAGTCGCATCGTGCAACGTTGGGTGGTGTAGTGCTGCAGACATGGGCCACTGGAAAGTGACCTCACTTTACGACGGCACTTTCTTTATCGGGCATCCTTCGATGGCCATCGATCCCCGTATTCATGAACCAGGCTACGATGTCGTGTTCACGAAATCCGCGCCATCGATATTTTTCCAAACGCCGCTCGTGTTGTTCTTAACCAAACAACAAGTGGATACAGTGATTATCACCGGTTGTACCACCAGTGGCTGCGTGCGTGCTTCCATCAATGATTGTTTTTCTTACGGTTACCGAACGATTGTGCCTGAAGAATGCGTTGGCGATATGGAAGAAGGTCCACATCAAGATAATCTTCGCGACGTCGGGCGTCGCTATGCCGACGTAATGAAATTGTCAGACGTACTTGCCTACATCGATAACCTGGAAGCAAAACCAGCGCCGGCGCCGTTGGCCGCGGTAGGCTCAAACTAAATAGACCCATACAAGCACACGAAACAATGCCCATTGTCGACATTAACAATCATCAGATGTACTACGAGATCCATGGCACCGGTGAGCCTGCAGTGTGCGTCGGCGGCTGGGGAACGTTTTGCCACGGCGGCGAGCGCAATCTGGCGCGAGGTTTAACGGATACCTACGCCGTACTTTGCATAGACTATCGAGGCGTCGGGGAATCAAGCGATGATTTATCGCGCGAACCGACGATTACCCTCCATGCAGAAGACGTCATCGGACTGCTCGATCATCTCGGGTGGACCAATGTTCGTTTCGTCGGTTTGGTGGGAATGGGCGCGTGTATCGCGCAGCAAGTGGCGTTGCTTCGCCCCGAGCTCGTGCGCTGTATGGTGAATATGGGGTGCTGGGTGCAAATGGATCCGCTACTGCAGGATCAGCTTGAGATGTTCGTGACAACGCATCGCGAGGCAGGGTTTCTAGCGTTTCAACGGTTGGTCGTGATGATGTCGTTCTTGCCGGGCTACTACAATCAAAATCGCGATAAGTTGCTCGGCTATGACGGTCCGTGGAAGGAACTAAACAACAACGTCGAGACGCACTCGCGTTTGGTCCAGGCATGTATCGCGCATAACACTGCCGATCGCCTGCATGAAATATCGGCCCCGACCTTGGTGGTACACGCCGGTCGGGATGTCGTGACCGGGCCGCGAACGACCAAGCCGTTGGAACACGGGTTGGCTAACGCAACTGGCGTGATGATGGATGATGTCGCGCATGTCGTTGCGGGACGCGAACAGAAAACTCGTTTTTGCGACATTCTATTGCCATTTCTTGCGCAGCATTGAGGGGCGAAATACCCTCTTCAACAGGACATGTTTGCGAGCATATTCGTTAGCGGTTTTCGATGCGGTGACGTATGGCGCGAGGAGGGCGGAAGCTAATTCGCTGACGCCGTAGGATTCCACCAGAAAATATGATTAACTACGCCGGCTTACAGCTTCAAAACAACCTTCTATCAACGGCAATCAAAGCGAGTAGAGAATGAATTTCATCACGCGCCACGGGATTATTCGGCTGTTAGCGGTCGCCATAATCTCAAGTCCAATTATTGCCGTAAAAGCGCAGAACGCCGACGAAGAAGTGATCGTCACGGCTCGTCAACGCGCCGAATCGATCACCGATGTGCCGGCGTCGATTAAGGCTTTCTCTGCGGAAGATATCGAACGCGCAGGAATTGAGCGAGCCGAGGATTTTATTAACCTTACCCCGGGCGTATCTATGGTGAACACCGCCGAGGCGGGCGATAGCCAAGTTAGCATTCGCGGGATTAACGGTTCGCGCGACGCGGAGGCGAACTTCGCGTTTATTGTCGATGGGATTTTGCATACGAATCCGAGCGCGTTTAACCGCGAATTTGCCGATCTCAAACAAATTGAAGTGCTTAAAGGACCACAGGGCGCAATTTATGGTCGCAGCGCGTCGTCGGGCGCTATCATTGTCACCACCAACGATCCGAGCGACGAATTCACTGGCTCTCTGAAGTTGACCGGCGGCTCGCAAGATTCCTATTTCGTATCGGCCGCGGCTAGCGGTCCGATCGTCGCCGATCAGGTATTTGGACGTTTACATGTAGATTACCGCCAGACGGACGGCTTCTACAAAAACCATTTTCAAAACAACGACAAAATTGTCGACGACCTGGAAAATTGGAATGTCAGCGGCCGAGTTCTATGGGAGCTAAACGACGATATAAAGTTTGACTTTAAGGGTCATTACGGCGAAGTCGACGCAGCTGCGATCGGGTTTAACGCGGCGTTCGCGCTACCGGTTTTCGGGACGGTGCCGGCCGGCGCACCGCTATATGAAGACGTCAACGAACACGATTTTCTGTTCCAGCCGAATATCAATCCGAGCAACGAGCAGGATTCGATGGATTTTTCGGTCAAGATGGACTGGGATCTCAATTGGGGCGCGACCGTCACCAGTTGGTTTTTATACAGCAAGATCGATCAAAACTTCCTCACTGACGGTACGAGCGGGGCATTTGGGTTTTTCTTCGCAGAGCCGAATTGTGCTGCGTCGACCGCTAACCTCTTCGCCAATGGCGTAAGACTACCGGCGCCAACCGCGCTTGGCCCAACGCCAGGGACATCATTTTTCGGCCCCTACACGCCGACTACCTGCGATGGTTACCAGTTCCAAGAACGTAATCAAGAGGACAAGAGTTTCGAAATACGTCTTACCTCGAACACGGATAGCCGCTTGCGTTGGCAGCTCGGCTTCTATTATCTCGATTTAGAACGCGAAGTCGCGGTAGCGACAGGGGTAGATCCGGCCGGCGCGATTCCACGTACCGCAATCAGTCCGCTTACTGAAGCGCTGGTGGCGGATGACTTCACCACCGAAGTGTTTGCCGTATTCGGTAATATGCAATACGACGTTACCGATAACATCGAGGCCTCGGTCGCGCTACGCTATGACCACGAAGATCGTGAAGTGAGCACCTTGGTACCAGGCCCGAATGTGCAGCGTTCAAATTTTATCGATTTCACCAGTGGGATCGGCGGGCAGTGTAATGACGGATTACCGGGTTCGCCGCTTAATCCCGCGTTCGTAACGGATTTTGCAACGTGCGCAACGACCAATAACATTCCGGATCGCGATGATGTTTGGGATGAAATCCAGCCGAAAATCAGCTTACGTTGGGACGCGACGGATGACCTGACTTTTTTCGCAAGTTGGGGCCGTGGGTTTAAGAGCGGCGGTTTTAACAATCAGGGCAGCGCGGCAACCGTTGATCTATTTTTCAACGGGCCCGCGGTTGGCGCGGGATTAAGCATTTCAGACGACTTCGAAAAGGAAACCTCCGACGCGTTTGAGGTTGGATTCAAGTCAACGTTGGGCGGTGGTCGCGTGCAGGTCGAAGGCGCGGTATTCCATACCATGGTTGACGACATGCAAATCTTCAACTTCTTCGTCGGTCCATTTGGACTATTACGAGTTGTATCTAACATCGACGAAGTGTCTATCACTGGTGCAGAGTTAGGCGGTAGCGTCGATTTCAACGATCAAATCACGTTTTTTGGTGGGGTGAGCATCCTCAATGGTGTGATCGACAAGAATCGTAACCGCCCGCAAACCGAGGGTAATGAAGTGCCCTACGCGCCGGAATACACGCTCAACTTTGGTGGTCAATTTGTCGAACCAAACGCGTTTATGAATGCCGACTTCGTGTTCCGAACGGATTACTCGGTGGTCGGCCCGACGTGGTTCTCCGAAGTACAAAAAGGCGACCAGACGCCGACCTTGTTTGGAACGGCGACGAGCGGTTTTGGCGTATCCGACTGGTCACTCACGAAGCGCGATAGCTATGGCTTAGTCAACGTTCGCGCTGGCTTAGAAACCGACACGTGGGGTATCCACGCGTTCGCCAAGAATCTAATGGACAACGATTACCTTTCGGAAGTAATACCGGCACCGGAATTCGGTGGCTCGTTTATCCACCCGGGTACCCGACGTTCGTGGGGCATTGAGTTGACCTACCGGTTCTAAAGCACCTGCTCGAACGTTTCGAGATTAGGGTGCGATAAATACGTTCCGGAAGGTGCACTCGCTTGCGCGTGCGCCTTGCGGAAATGTTCCGATTCCGTCCACGCAACGAACGCCTCGCGCGATTCCCAGATCGTGTGGCTTGCGTAAAGCACATAGTCGTCCCCATCGGCGACGTCAACGTTGCCGCCTGACAGCAACGCGAACGAGCGAAATCCCGGCACTTCAGAGAGATAGGTATCGCGCTCGCGCCAAACTTTCTCAAACCCGGCTTCAAACCCTGGCGCAATCTTAAAGCGATTCATGGCGATAAACATTTAATTCCTCCAATTAGCGGTTTTATGAGACGATCGTTTCGATTGCCGTTCAGGCTAGCGGCGTCGTTACAGGTATCGCTTACGTCGTTAAGCGCTCCGCAATCACCCCGATCAATCGATCAATTTCTTCGCGCGTGTTGTACATAGAAACCCCAACCCTTAGCAACCCGCCGCGCTCGACGAGGCCGAGTACTTCGAGTACTTTAGCGGCATAAAAATGGCCGTGCCAAACCTGTAGCCCACATACCGCCAAACTTTTCGATGCTTGCTCCGGAGTATGATCCGCCACGGTAATCGACACGGTGGGTGCGCGCGGCGAACCATCAAAAGGTGGTCCGAATACCGTAACGCCGGGTTGTTTTTTTACTTCTTCGTAGTAGTAACGCGCCAGGTCTGTTTCGTAATCGTGTAAAGCACACATGGCGGATCGTATTTTTTCGCGACGATTCGCGCCTACGCCCCACGTAGCGATGTAGTCAATGGCCGCAGCTACGCCACTAATCGCGGCATGATTCAATGTGCCGGTCTCTATTCGATGTGGCGAGGTCGATTTTTGCGTGCGTAAACGATCGGTGTCTAAGGTATCGATCAGGCCTTCGCGTGCGTACAAAATCCCGATGTGCGGGCCGTAAAATTTGTATGCCGAGCAGAGTAGAAAATCGATGTTAAGCGCGATTACGTCCAAGGGAAAATGCGCGGCGTAATGGACGGCATCCACTACGAGATAGGCGCCAACCTTGTCGCACAGAACGCGGGCAGCTGATAATTCGGGGACGCTGCCAAGCGAATTTGAGGCCATGCCTAGCGCGATTACCTTCGTACGCTCATTTACCAGCGATTCAAAATGATTGAGATCCAAATACCCGTCGGTGCGCAGACGAGCTTCGCGCACGACGACCCCACGCTCCACTAAACTTAACCATGGCCCACGATTCGCTTCGTGATCGAGCTCGGTGATCACTATTTCGTCGCCAGCGCTCATCGTTCGACCTAACGCGCGCGCGAGTGAGAAATTCAGGGTCGTCATATTCGCCCCGAATGAAATCGATCGAGCACTTTTGGCGCCAACAAAATCCGCAGCGGCTTGTCGCGCTGCTTGCACTGCCTCAGTGACGACGATGGACGTATCGAACATACCGTCGAAATTGGCGTTGCGTTCGATATAGGCTGTTTGGATCGCACGTAGTACGGTCTCGGGCACTTGGGTGCCGCCTGGCCCATCGAGGAATGCAATGGGTTTGTCATTCAGCTGCCGCGCTAAAGCTGGGAAGTCTTCGCGCGCCTTAGCGCATTCCTTAGCTGTGTAACTCATAATGTTTGTCTGGAAGTGTTTAGGCCGATATCGGTATGATGAGGCGCTCGCGCGCCGTTAGGCAAGTCGTGATTGTTTGGCGCGCATTGGTCGCGCCTCTATACTCAAACCGAATACGAACACGGGAAGTAGAAAATTTCATGGCAATCCAAGATGGTAGCGTTGGCCAGCTAGATTTCGTAGCAAAGCACGGGCTGTGGTCAGATGCGCAGGTGGCTGCCGCCGAACAGTTAAAGTCCGAGATCGAGCAGCACGATTTGCGCACGATCAGAATCGCCTGGGGTGACCAACATGGGATCGTGCGCGGAAAAAACATCATGGCCCACGATTTCCTGCTCGCATTGCGTAACGGCGTCGATTTCCAGACGGCGACGTTGTTTATGGATACAACGAACAATTTTTTTGCGCCGATGTTTAGCAGCGATGCCGGACTTGGTATGACCGCGTTGGCCGGCGGCCCAGATGCGATTTTGGTACCGGATCCATCGACTTTTCGCATATTACCCTGGGCACCACGTACCGGCTGGGTATTGTCGGAGATGTATCTCGCGAGTGGCGAACCAATGCCGTTCGATACCCGCAGCGTATTAAAGCGTCAACTTAAAGAATTGGAGCGGCGGGGCTACGATTACGTGAGCGGGCTCGAAGTCGAGTTTTACATCACGAAGCTCGAAGATCGAAAATTGTTGCCTGAACAATCAGGGTGGCCACCGGATCCGCCGGAAGTATCGATGATCGCGCACGGTTTCCAATATTTAACCGAAGAGCGGCTCGATGAGATCGATCCCATTTTACAAATGCTGCACGACAACCTGGAACCACTGGGGCTACCACTACGCACCATGGAAGACGAATGGGGCCCTGGTCAGTGCGAGTTCACTTTCGATCCGGTGCGCGGCATTACGGGCGCCGACAACATGTTGCTGTTTCGTAACGCGACCAAGCAGATCTGCCGCCGTGCGGGTTACCACGCGACTTTTATGACACGTCCGGCATTGCCGAATTTTTTCTCCAGCGGTTGGCATTTGCATCAGTCAATTTGCGACACAAGCACTGAAGCAAACCTGTTCGTTAATCGTGACGATCAGCAAAGCCCATTATCTGAATTCGGCGGTCAGTTCGTCGCCGGAATTCTCGAGCACGCAGCCGCCTCATCGGTGTTTGCTGCACCGACAATTAACGGGTACAAGCGCTATGTTCCCAATTCGTTTGCGCCCGATCGAATCACCTGGGCGCGTGAGAATCGCGCTGCAATGATCAGAGTGCTAGGGGGGCCCGGTGACAACGCAACACATATCGAGAATCGCGCGGGCGAGCCGTGCGCGAATCCGTATTTATACATGGCCTCGCAGATTGCGAGCGGACTCGATGGGATCGATCGTCGACTCAATCCCGGAACGCCGGAGGTTTCGCCGTACGAATCGAATAAACCGAAATTACCCGCGAGCCTAATGGAGGCGGTAGCGGCGCTAGCGGACAGTAAGCACTATCGTCGCCAGTTTGGGGACGCATTTATTGACTACATGCTTGCGATCAAACGCAGTGAGATAGGGCGGTTTCTCTCGCATGTAACCGATTGGGAGCAGCGAGAGTACTTCGAGGTATATTGAACACTATGCGAAATTATCATCTATTTCAGACTTGCCCGGCGGTTAAATGAGCTGGCGCGGCGAAAAATTCGGGGCGCTGAACGCAGCTGAAATTGACGCGTTTTTAGCCGGCCCATGGCTTGCGCGGCTCGCTTGCTTGAAACCTGACGGCGCGCCGTACGTCGTACCGGTGTGGTATCACTGGGACGGCGATGCATTTTGGGTTGTGCCGCGATCGCGATCGCAATGGGCGCATTACATGGCAAACGACCCGCGCGTATCCCTCGTCGTCGACGAGCCCGACCCGCCGATCCGTAAGGTGATGTGCGAAGGTCGCGCCGAGGTCATCGAACAAGCCGTTGGTCCCTATCTGGAAAACGGCGAGCCGTCGGTATGGAATAAACTTGGCGACGAACATACCGGTCCTAGATACCTCGGGGAGAACGCGACAGAGTATCGCGGGTCGGTTAATGTCGAGCCGTGTTGGACGTTTAAAATCATTCCCGAAAAAATGATGACCTGGCAGGGTTTTGGTTGGCATCGCCGTTATTTTCATCCAGAACTTCATGACGAGGGTGAGGGGTGACGTCGATCCTAGGAAGTGCCGATCCACACCCCGTAAGTATCGAGCGCCCTGGAGCCGAATCGCCGTTTTTTTTCAGTTGCGATCACGCTGCTAATCGAATTCCAACCGCCTTAGACAATCTCGGACTCGGCGCCGTCGATCGACAGCGGCATATCGCTTGGGACATCGGTGCTGCGAGTGTCGCTCGTTGTTTGGCGAAGCGGCTGAATGCCACACTCGTATTACAAAATTATTCGCGCTTAGTTATCGATTGCAATCGACCGATCGCCAGCGATCAATTGATTCCGACCTCCAGCGAGCAGACCGAAATCCCCGGGAATCATGCGCTTGGTGACCAATCGGTCTCCAGCCGACGTGTTGCGATTTTCGAGCCTTACCACGACGCAATACGCGATCTTCTCGATCACCGGGCGCGGATAAAACGAGCAACCGTGTTCGTCGCGATACACAGTTTCACACCCGTATACCTTGGTGTGTCGCGGCCATGGCACGTCGGGATTTTATACGGCGCGGATAAGCGTATGGCTATCTCGATGTTGGAGCAACTGAATAGCGATCGCGGCGTATGTTGCGGCGAGAATGAACCCTACCAGATCGATAACAATGATTATGGGATCCCGATCCACGGCGACGCGCGGAAGCTACCAAATGTCTTAATCGAGATCCGTCAAGACCTTATTGATAGCGAGACCGGACAGCGCGAATGGGCCGATCGATTAGCGGTCATTCTCACCAAAGCGTATGCAACGATGTCATGTCGCTAGGTCGTAAGATTATGGCCCAGCGGCGCATTTGTTATAGTCGCTATCTACAATTCTCAGGCGAGGCGAAAATATTATGAGCGAAAGTCCATATGCAGCAGTATTAGCTGACGAAAATGCAATCCGCGAAGTGATCGGCACGCCAATCGATTTAGCGGTAAAAAAGGCGGTGCCGAAACTCGACAAATACTCGCGTGAGCTTATCGAGCGCTCGCCATTTCTAACCATTGGTACGGCGAATACGAACGGCAAAGCGGATGTCTCGCCGCGCGGAGATCAACCTGGATTCGTGTTGATTCTCGACGACAACACGATCTTCATTCCCGAGCGACCCGGTAACAATCGGGTAGATACGTTAACCAACATAACCGAAAACCCGAACGTCGGATTACTTTTTCTCGTGCCAGGTTTCGATGAAACATTGCGCGTAAATGGCCGAGCGTCGGTCGTGAAAGATGAGGCGTTACTCGAACGTTGTGCGGTAAAGGGACGTATTCCGAAACTCGGGATTATGGTCGCCATTGAAGAGGCTTATTTGCACTGCGCGAAGGCGTTTCGTCGTTCGAAATTGTGGGATTCAGCGAGCCAGCAGGACCGCAGCGAAATGCCGAGTCTCGGTAAGATCATTATGGAGCAGACTGCTGATCCGGCCGCGCCGCCGAGCGACGAAACGATTAAGCAAGTTGATGAGCTGGTTGAAGATAACTACAAAAACGAACTGTATTAATGGGCTCGCATAAGGCGCGCGAGCTAAGCTGCTAATGAATAGAAAAATAAAAATCAATCAGAATAAATTGCAGCAAAAGCTACGCCGGAATGTTGGTCGTGCGATTGCTGATTATTCGATGATCGACAACGGCGACAAGATAATGGTTTGTTTGTCGGGTGGAAAAGATTCCTACACCATGCTCGATTTGCTGCTGAGTCTGCAGCGCAAGGCGCCAGTCGATTTCGAGATCATCGCAGTTAACCTCGATCAAAAACAGCCGGGGTTTCCTCAGGACGTGTTACCTCGGTACCTTAATGCGTTAGGCGTTGAGTTCCACGTAATCGAGCAAGATACCTATAGCGTCGTGAAAAGAGTTGTCGCAGAAGGAAAAACGATGTGTGGTGCTTGCTCGCGATTCCGACGCGGCATTTTATACTCGTTCGCGGCCACCCACAGGATAACTAAAATCGCGCTCGGCCATCATCGCGACGACATTATCGAAACACTGTTTCTGAATATGTTTTTTGGATCGAAACTTAAAGCGATGCCACCGAAATTGCTAAGCGACGACGGTCGAAATGTCGTTATTCGGCCGCTTGCTTACTGCCGTGAAACGGACATCGAAGAGTTCGCCGCTGCGCGCAACTACCCGATAATTCCGTGTAACTTATGCGGTAGTCAGGATCATTTACAACGCGTGCAAATAAAGCAAATGTTGGCCAATTGGGAACGCGAATGCCCGGGTCGCGCTGAGAATATCTTTCGCAGTATCCAATCGGTAACGCCGTCCCATTTAGCCGATCCTCGTTTGTTCGATTTCGACAATCTGTCGAACCGTCGTGAGGGTACTAGCAGGACGACGGCAGACGAATGGTTACTTGATCAGGTGCAAGCAGCGTCTTGAAGACAATTTAGTCCGCGCGTCTGGTTTCATTCAAACTGCCGAATTGCTCTTTTACGGCGCGGCGTAATATCTTCCCAATATTCGATTTCGGCAAATCATCGACGAACTCTACGTGGCGTGGGATCTTGTAGCCGGTAAGGTATTCGCGACAATGATCAACGATATCTGGTGCAGCGACACTGGGATCGTCTAACACGACAACGATTTTCACGGCTTCCGTTGTTTTTTCGTCGGGCACGCCGATAGCGGCAGCCTCTGCTACACCCGGATGGGAGACAACAATATTCTCGATCTCGTTGGGATAAACGTTGAAACCGGATACCAAGATGAGGTCCTTTTTACGATCGACAATTTCGAAATATCCATCTTCGCGCATCAACGCAATATCGCCCGTTCTGAGCCACCGATCGCTGCTCAATACCGCGGCCGTCTCTTGTGGTTGCCGCCAATATCCGTGCATTACTTGCGGGCCTCGTACGTATAATTCACCAGCCTCGCGGATTTCCGCGTCCTTATCGTCGTCCGTGATGATGCGACACTCCGTGGACGGTACAGGTAGGCCGATACTGCCGGTAAATTCGTTTTGACCGAACGGGTTAACGCACACGACGGGACTCGCTTCCGTCAGTCCGTAGCCTTCTGAGATCGTTTTTCCGGTGAGCGTCTGCCATGCTCGCGCGACGGAAGTTTGGATTGCGGCGCCGCCGCCGCTCGCGTACTTCAAACGCGAAAAATCGACTTTGTCGATCTGCTCATTTGCAAGCAGAGATTTGAACAGCGTGTTGACACCGACGATGCTCGAAAACTTGATCTTTGTGAGTTCCTTAATAAACGTTTGGGTGTCCGTTGGATCGGTAATTAAGTAGTTCATACCGCCGCTATGAAAAAACGCTAGACAGTTAACCGTCAACGCGTAGATGTGGTAGAGCGGTAACGGAGTGATGACAACCTCTTTGCCCTCATCGGTAGAATCGGCAAACCATGATTCAACTTGTAATACGTTCGCAACGATATTGCCGTGGCTGAGCATCGCGCCTTTCGATGCACCGGTCGTGCCGCCGGTGTACTGAAGAAAGGCGAGGTCGTCAGCACGGATCTCAGGTTTTTTCTCGGATCGACTAGCGCCCGCTTTCAGAGCGTGACGCAAACTTATTAATTTAACGGGAAATGTCTCGGAGAATTTTGGCGTTCGCCGTTTCGCGGCGCGATTAAACACCACGGATTTCGGAAACGGGAAAAAATCACCAATTTCGCTGGTAATAATCGTTTGTAGCGCCGTGTCTTCCACCACCTCGTGGATCGTCGCCAACATATTCTGAAAAGCTACAGCACACACCGCGCCTGAATCTACTAACTGATGGCGAAGTTCACGCGCCGTATATTGCGGGTTGGTATTCACCACCACGCATCCGGCGCGCAAGATGCCTAACATGACGATTGGGTACGACAAAATATTAGGTAGCAAGATCGCGACTCTACTGCCGCGCGCTAATTTCAGTTCCCCCTGCAAGTAGCCGGCGAAATCACGTGAATAGCGATCGATATCTGCGAAGCTTAGGAAACTCGAGAAGTTTCCGAACGCTTTGTTGTCAGGAAATTTCTCCCATGCGTGTGCGCACAATTCAATTAAATTGGCGTAGCGATCGACATTAATTTCGGCTGGAACCCCAGGTGGGTAGGACGATAACCATGGCTTTTTCATCGTCCGGCGATGATACCTGGTTATCACATTTACTTGGCCGCGGAGAGGCGACTCAGTTCACGATTCGGTGTTGTCTGTACGATATGGGAGGCGGGTCGCGTATTGTCTAACCGCTAGACAGTTGGCGTCGCAATCCTAGTGGAAGGATCGCATCCCTAGATCGCATCGCTAGGGGAGTGCACCGCAGTGTCTCAATTCCTCGCTGTAGCGAAATGTTCCAGTCGCTCGCCCGAGCTTCGTCGGTGCGCCGCAGATTCGGCAGCGTATCGAGTGCGGGGGCCGCACAGTTGCGCTGCAATCAATCGGGTTTGTTGTTGGCGTCGAACTCTTCGATCAGCTGGCGGATATGCCGGGCATGCTCATTGTAGATTTTAACCAGCCCTGTGAAATCAAGCGGGTCGAGTTGCTCAAGGTCAAGTAACTTTATCTCAAAGTAGGAGAGGTCGTCACATAACCGTTGCCGGCGCTGCATGAGATCGTCTGAATAAAGGGCGACGACATCGCTAAGGTGCGATTCCAGATCGGTCGCTGATGCGGACAAGTCTAATGATGGTTCGTTGTATTCAAGCATAATATTTCACCTCGCCCTAAGAGTTGCAGGTTTTATGCCAAGTGATAAAATTTGAGAGAAATATCTATAACTTATTGAATATAATAGCAAATAAACGCAGGTGTCTTCGAGCTGAAGGAATTAGCTAACTGCGCGGCTGCGAAATTCCAACCGATCCGTCGTCCACAGACGACGAATCGAACGAACAGCGAGAGTCGCGGCCGGGGAGAATCGCATATTAGGGCTTTTGATGCCGGAATATCGGCGTCCTGCACATCGCAACGGTTGCGAAGAATCTAGGGGTTTTGCAGCATCGCTTTCAAGCTAGACAATGTTTTTTCACCGGTTATGCGGCCGTCCGGCGAGCTATCACTTTGGCCGATCCAGGCGACGCTGTCCGACGGCAGTTCGGCGACAAATCGGCTTACGTCACACGCTTCCACTTGTCCGTAGCGAGTACGCGTGCGTGCAAACGACAAGGTCAAGGAGAGCTCGGCGCGGGTGATTCCAACATACGCGACCCGCCTTTCCTCTTGGATAGCGTTTTCTTCGATGCTAGATTTATGCGGCAGGATGTTCTCTTCCATTCCCGCTAAAAACACATGCGGAAATTCTAAGCCCTTGGCCGCATGTAAAGTCATCAGCGAAACGTTGTCGCCGACGTCGTCGTCATCGTTACGTTCTGCGATATCAAACAGTGTTAGCGCTGCCACCACGTCAGGTAACAATTTACTCGGATCGTCGGTATGGAGCTTGGTGATCCACCTAATGAGTTCATCTACATTGCCGGTGCGCCGCTGTGCTTCGATTTCGTTTTCGCTGGTCTGCTCTATCCAATCGCGATAACCAATATCCGTGACTATTTGGGCCGCGACTGTTGCTGGCGCCTCACTGTCCATCAAGCGGTGCATTTGCAGAATCCAGGAGAAAAACGAATCGACGTTTTTCCACGCTCGCGAAGACAATTTTTCCGCAAGCCTGCCGTCCTCGGCGCTCGCGACCAAGCGTAACCCTCGTTTGCCCGCCTCCTCGATAAGTTGTTTTACGGTACTCATGCCAAGCGCCCGGCGTGGCGTATTAATCACGCGCAATAAGGCATTGTCATCGTCTGGGTTCGCAACCAAACGCAAATAACTGATGACATCCTTGATTTCGGTATAGTCGAAAAACGATCGCCCGCCCGACAACACATACGGGATATCGCGCTCGCGAAATGCGCGCTCGAATAGCCGAGCCTGATGGTTGCTTCTATATAGTACGGCGAAATCGCCGAACTTGCGGCGATGGATCATTCGCTGATGCAAAATCTGGTTGGCGATGTAAGCTGCTTCGTCGTGTTCGTCTTTGGCGGCGTAAACTTGGATTTTTTCTCCGTAGCCCCGCTCGCTCCATAAACGCTTTTCAAATACATGCGGATTGTTGGCGATAAGTTTGTTGGCAGCGTCGAGCACACTACCAACGGATCGATAATTTTGTTCTAGCTTGACTATTTTAAGATCGTCAAAGTCTTGTTGTAACGAGGCAAGGTTTTCCGGACGCGCGCCGCGCCAAGCGTAGATTGACTGATCGTCGTCTCCGACTACTGTCAAATTACCTCGGCTACCGACAAGCAGGCGCACGAGTTCGTACTGCGATTGATTGGTATCTTGGTATTCGTCGACCAATAGGTAGCGAATTTCGTTTTGCCAGTGGTTCAATATCGCTTCGTTGGATTTCAGGAGTTCCACCGGCAACATAATCAAATCGTCGAAATCTACTGCGTTGAATGCTTTCAATGCATCGCAGTATTGTTCGTAACAGGCAGCGGCGAGTTGGGTTGGGCCATCAACGTTATCCATTTTTCGTGCTGACCCGGGGGACAAAAGCATGGCTTTGAAACTTGATATTTTGCTTTGAATGACCCGAATTTCCGTTTTATCGTTTCCCGGAGTTCTGCGCAATATATCGGCGATCAGATTCTCGCTGTCTTTACTATCCATGATGGAGAATCCGCGCCGATAGCCAAGTTCTTCGTACGCTTCACGGAGGATCCGCAATCCTAAGGTATGAAATGTCGAGATCCACGGCGTCGGATCTTTACGTTTCCGTTTTAGTCGTGAGCGCATTTCGTTCGCCGCCTTATTGGTGAACGTGATCGCGGCGATGCGTTCGGCTTCGACTATGTTTTGCTTAATTAGAAAAGTAATTTTTTCGGTGATGACGCGGGTCTTCCCGCTCCCGGCGCCCGCCAAAACCAGACACGGACCGTCGGTGTAACGAATTGCCTCTCGCTGTGGGGGATTGAGGGTTGTCACGTGGGTTTATAGTGTTACTGACGAACGGTGGGGCGCTATTTTAAATCGGCACTGCGCTATTGGTATGCGGTAAGCTAGATGGGAAAGTCCCAGGTTATTAGAAATGATCCTAACACGACGGGCTTTGTTATTGTCGAGTAGTCGCGCTGCGTGCAGGCGTAGTAAAGCGCGGGTCACCGCGCTAGCCACGCGCGTGATTTTAACTAGTACGCATAAAAGTGATAGCGCAAGCCATGTGGGAAGCGCCACGCCGGCGCGTGATAGCTATGTAATCCGTAATACCGTTGGTGGCGGCGGTCGGCGCGATGCCGTTCGTGATTACCGTAACCGGCGTTAAATGCAGGGTAGGGCGGAAAATATTGATGAGGAGCGTACGCTCTGCGTTGTTGCTTTTGGTCTCCGCGATAGTTAAATGCCGCGTAATGATTTAGGTTCGCGACGGACGGTTGGGCAAGCGTTTGTGGGTTTGCTGAGGTAACCGGCACTCCGATACAGAGTGCAAAAAACGTAACGACGACAGTTAGCGTACGCATGAACTAAGCTCCTAACAATTTTCATCGGCTGGGAGTCTAATAATTGGACGCTGAACACAAAGTGAATAGTTTCATGTGTAAAATACACCGCCAGCAGATCTGGGTATTTTTTAACTAAAGTGGCGTTAAGGTTGAATAATCCGATATATTAACGCCTGCCGAATCACCCACCCCGAGTTGCCGGATTTCAGGCAGCAGCCGACCCACCAGGCACCGTAGTACAAATCGATTGAATACTGAAAAATCTAATTCTCCCCATGCGCAACCGGTCGTCGACATTAATATCGATGGCACGTTTATGCGCTTACTTGGTACGGCGCATGTGTCGCGCAGCAGCGCTGAGGCAGTGCGTACCGAAATCGCCAACGAACCTTGGGACGTGGTGGCGGTTGAATTATGCGAAAGTCGATTTAGGGCGTTCGAGGATCCGGATGCGCTAAAGAAGATGGATTTATTTCAGGTGATCCGTACGGGTCGAGCGCCAATGGTAACGGCGATGTTGGCAATGGGCGCGTTTCAGCAGCGAATCGCAGAACAATTCGATATCGAACCCGGTGCCGAAATGCACGCTGCAATAGAACAGGCTAAGGTCCACAATTGCAGGCTCGAACTGATCGATCGCGAGATCGGCACAACCCTCAAAAGAATCTATCGCAATGTACCGTGGTGGCGTCGTTTTTACTTATTCTCGGGGCTGGTGAGCAGCGTCGTGGTCCATGAAGATATCGCCGAAGAAGACATCGAGAATCTCAAAGACGGCGACTTGCTAGAAACAACGTTCGCTCAATTTGCAGAGACGGCTTCAGAGATCTACGAACCGCTAATTTCTGAACGCGATCGTTTCATGGCGGCGAAACTTCGGCAATTATGTGGCTCGGATAAACCTCGCATCCTCGCAGTGGTCGGTGCGGGTCATCTAAATGGTCTAGAACAATGTTTGGGTGACGATCAACAAGACACGGCCGCCGTAATCGATGAATTATCCGCCATTCCTCGCGGTAGCCGCTGGGTTAAATTTATTCCTTGGACAATCGTCGCTTTGGTGTTGGTCGGTTTCGGCATTGGATTCTCGCGGAGTCCCTCGTTGGGAATGACCCTAATCGTAGAATGGATAGTTATCAACGGCGGCTTATCGGCGTTTGGGGCTGCGATCGCGGGCGGGCATATGTTAACGGTACTCAGCGCCTTTATCGCGGCGCCAATTACGTCGCTAAATCCGACCATCGGGGCGGGATTCGTCACCGCACTTGTTGAGGCGTATATTCGTAAACCAACCGTCGGCGATTTTTCGAAGCTGCGTACCGATACCACGAGTTTTCGTGGTTGGCGCGAAAATCGTGTCGCGCGTACATTACTGGTGTTTTTGTTGAGTACATTGGGGTCAGCCGCTGGAACTTACCTGGCTGGATTTCGCATCGGTCAACACCTATTCGGCTAATGTAGCCTCAACGCAGCGCAGGAGATTTGAACGATGAGTAGTTGGCTACACACGGCCACGCGCGGCGATGTTGTAAAACGTGCGCTAAAGGTCGCGGCGGTCGTCGGCACCATTCTCGCGTTAATCAACTATTGGGATCGATTGATACCTTATACCCTCGATTTCAACTCTTGGATCAAAATCGCAATGACGTATTGCGTACCTTATTGTGTTTCGACGTATTCCGCTGTTGAGGCGATCCGAGCGCGTCATTTGTCATGACTTCTATACCCGTTGTCACGCATGCGGGTGGCTGCCATTGCGGTACGGTTAAATTTGAAGTGCGCACGCCTATGCGTATCGAAGCACTTGCATGTAATTGCAGCATTTGCAAAAAATCGGGCTTCTTACACTTGATTGTCGACCGAGGCGATTTCATGTTGCGGCAAGGTAACGACGCGCTAACGACCTACGCGTTTAATACCCACACCGCGCAACATCTATTCTGTCGGATCTGCGGAGTGAAATCGTTTTATGTCCCACGTTCGCACCCTGACGGTTACAGCGTAAACGTCAATTGCTTGGAAACCATCGATTTAGCGGAGGTAAGCGTACGCGAATTCAATGGTGCTGAGTGGGAGGTTTCGATGGCCTCGCTGGTTACTTGAATGAGTAGTGCGCGATTTCGACGAATCGTCGCTACGCTCTCGCGGCGGCAGCCGGACTTGACCGTCGCCATGGAGAACGTGCACAAAACCCGTAATCTCGGCGCAATCGGGCGGACCTGTGATGCCGTTGGGATCGGTACAGTTCACGCTATAGCGCCTCACGGCACGCGCGTTAAGCTGGGCCACAAAACCGCCGGCGGTTCAGAAAAATGGCTTACCGTAGTGCGACATGATTCTCTAGATTTAGCATACGGCCAGTTTCACGAACAGCGACTCACTATCATAGCTGCGGATGTAGGTGCAGGCGCTGTCGATTTTCGATCGATAGACTATACGCAACCTTGTGTGTTGGTGGTGGGATCGGAGTTAGACGGCCTCAGTACCGCGGCCGCACAGGGTGCAGACCAGCGTATTCACGTTCCGTTGATGGGCATGGTGGAATCGCTTAACGTATCGGTAGCGAGCGCGATCGTCCTCTACGAGGCTGCACGCCAGCGGGAGTTGGCTGGTTGTTATGCGCAACGCCGCCTCGATGACGAACAATATCACAGGCTGTTATTCGAGTGGTTGCACCCAAGCGTCGCACGTTATTGTCGTGACAAACGTCAACGGTATCCTCGTCTTAATGAAGCTGGTGAGATATCCGAAGCCGTGTCAGGAAATCCTCGGCGCGGATTTGCGAGATTTAGTGATGGAATGCGACGAAGCTAAGTGTTTCGCAGGACTAAGAGTTGATGTTGAGATCACATAACGATGCCTAGTTACGATTACTATTGCCCGGCGAATGGGCTCACTGTCGAGGTGAAACACTCAATGGACGTCGTACTAGAAACTTGGGGGGAGGTTTGTTACGCGGGCCAGGCGCCGCTCGGCGATACGGATTTCATGTCGCCGGTCAAAAAAGTTGTTACGGCGCCGGGAATTAGTTTGCCGACCGGTAATTCGAAGCTCAAAGAAGTCGGCTTTACAAAACTCGTTAAGCGCGATGATGGCGTCTACGAAAATGTAACCCGTAGCGGCGACGAAAAACGCTATATGAAATCTGGGGAGCCGGAAACCATGCCCCATCTACACAAAAAAATTGGTGACTAAGGTAACCCTAAGACATTGGATAAATCAGTGATCATGTTCGATACGGCGAATTTTTTCATTTTGGGTAAGGCGATAAAAGCGCCGTAACTCGTTTACCAACAACGACCGGTCATTGGTACCGGAAAAATTATTATCTAGCGACTTGCAGTACTTTGCCGCGTAGCGATTTGCTTCCTTGTAGCGCCGCAAATGCTCGGTTTTGAGATCCCGCTGAAACTGAATTTTTTCGAATAACTGCTCGTGCATAGCGAGTGCCGTCGCGTGGTTACCCTGTGCATCAAGCAACCCGGTGGCCGTCACGTATTTGTCAACTTCGGCCTGTAGTTCAAGCTCGAGCAGGGTGACCGACTTGTCGTACTGTGCGTTCCAGCATAGGTAATGAAAATGCGATACACCCTCGAGAGCCAACATAAAGTCCGCGAGATTGCCTTCGTGCAATCCGATCATCGGATCATCGTTGCTTAAAGTTTCTAAGGTAAGCGCATCGACATAGACGGAAATGTCGAGCTGCCCGTCCGATTGCGAAACGAGCAATCGTTCGGAGTTATTCCGTTCACCACGTGGCGTGAGGGCATCGGCGAGTTCGACATCGGTAATCAGGAAGTCGTAGATGTCGTAGTCCGTTGGCGTTTCGTACAAAAGCGCGAGATGATTTTGGATTTGGTTGAGTAACATAGTGATCTAGTGCGTCGCCAGGCTAGCTGCTTGTTGCAGCGGAATGATTCCTTGCCGGCGAAGTTTTTCTTGGGCGCGTGCGCTACCGGTCTTTAACCAGATTTCATACCAACGTAAAACGTCAGTATTCGAATTCAAGTTTGAACTTTCCCCGACTTCGCCGAGTACATCAACGAGGGCCCCGAAGTTTTCCGCGAGGTCGGCGTAAATGTTGCGAATGTTCGTCGTATCTGAGGCTTTAGGGATTAGGTCGTGGACACCGCTGTACGCATTGCCGCCCATTGCGATGTAATAGTCGACGTCGACTATTTTGCGGCTAAAACTGCCAGAGAAGAGCCCCGAGATAAATAACGCAATATCACCCAATTTTTTCAAAGCAGCACTTTTTTCATTGGTACCTGACGCTTGTACGGCATCGGCGTAATGCAAGGCGAGGGGCTTAATGCCGAGGCCGTCTTCGGTTTTCTCGAAGAGTTCGCGCGCACGCGTATACACACTGAGTAGATCGACCAGGTACGTCGCCGTGGCCGGCTCTACGCTGACCGCTTGTTTGTCGAGGGCGCAATCGATTTGCTCTTGAAAATAAGTATGGATGTCGGTGTTAACGATGACCGTTGATTTCGCTTCTCGCATGCCACTACTCCTATAAGCAGATCAGTCGCTAGATCGCGTTACGCGGGGCGGCGCCGGTTCTACCCAGCGAGACGTCGCGTATAAACGACCGGGTGGGTCACCACCCTTACAATTCAGACGTCGACGGCATTTATCCATTTGCAAGGAAACCTAGTCTGAAATTAAAAGCGTTCTTGGTTACATGTGCTGCAAGTATCAGGCCAATACTAATGGGGTCAACTATGCGACGCAGGTCATTGATTATTAAAAAACGATTAGCGATGTTGCCGTTTGCTGCTAACGCAATTGCGCAAAAGTGACGTTTCTCGGCAACAGTCTTGTGCGGTTATTGCGGAGCAACAATTCGCATTGCGCTGCACCAAATAATGGCGATAACCGGCTCGCGAGACTGGTCGCCGAGGTTGCTATAAGCGCAGGTGTCTCGGGCAAAAAAAAACCCCGGCGCGAACGACGGGGTTTTAGGACTAACGGTTGAAGAACGGGGGGGTTACATCATGCCACCCATACCGCCCATACCACCCATGCCGCCCATGCCGCCCATGTCACCCATGTCAGGGGCGCCACCGCCGCCCTCTTTCTTGGGCTTCTCGGCGATCATGGCTTCGGTGGTGATCAGGAGGCCGGCAACGGAGGCCGCATCCTGGATCGCCGTACGCACGACCTTGGTCGGGTCGATGATGCCAGCTTGCATCATGTCGCCATACTCACCGGTCTGCGCGTTGTAGCCGAAGTTGGCATCGCTGCTCTCGTCGATCTTACCAACCACGATCGAGCCATCGTCACCGGCATTGGCCACGATCTGACGCGCAGGTGCTGAGAGCGCACGACGAACGATGTCGATGCCGACCCGCTGATCATCATTGGCGAACGACAGACCGTCGAGCACCTTCTTGGCGCGGAGAAGCGTGACGCCGCCACCAGGCACGACGCCTTCTTCGACCGCAGCGCGGGTCGCATGAAGCGCATCGTCGACGCGGTCCTTGCGTTCCTTCACCTCAACCTCGGTAGCACCACCGACCTTGAGAACGGCAACACCGCCGGCAAGCTTGGCCAGACGCTCTTGCAGCTTCTCACGATCATAATCGGAGGTGGTCTCTTCGACCTGCGCACGGATCTGACCGCAACGGCCTTCGATGGCGGTCTTGTCACCGGCACCGTCGACAACCGTGGTCTCTTCCTTGGTGATCAGGAGCTTCTTGGCGGTACCCAGCATGTCGATGGTGACATGCTCGAGCTTGATGCCGAGATCTTCGGAAATCACCTGACCGCCGGTGAGGATCGCGATGTCCTCGAGCATCGCCTTACGACGATCGCCAAAGCCAGGGGCCTTGACGGCAGCAACCTTCAGACCACCGCGGAGCTTGTTGACCACGAGGGTAGCAAGAGCTTCGCCCTCGACGTCTTCAGC
>JAVJHY011946365.1:0-31179 GCA_035593235.1 Phascolosoma agassizii
TCCCCACCATATTGTAAAATCGTTTCTCGGATATTTTGAATCAGTTGGGGTAATTTATTCGTGCCGATATGTGGATGTGCATCGACCATGATGTCTGCGTTGGCACCGTGAGCGACCAGCGTTTTTAGGATCTTATTGACATCACCTCGTTTTTTGGATCGGGTGTATAGTTTGCCGTCGCTGTAGGTACCCGCGCCACCTTCACCAAAACAATAATTGCTTTCGGGGTTGACTTGCTGCTCCTTATGAATAGCTGCGAGATCGCGACGACGTTCTCTCACATCTTTTCCTCTTTCGATAACAATCGGTTTGACGCCTAATTCCAAGCAACGCAGGGCGGCAAATAACCCACTGGGCCCGGCTCCAATGATGTGACATGTTCGTTTTGAAGAAGACACGTCCTGGTAATCGAATGAGAAATCTTCAGGAGGAAGTTCTTCATCAATGGCGACAAGAATGTTGAGATTGATCCGAATGGTTTTGCCACGTGCGTCGATACTGCGTTTTACGATCTTGTACTGAAGTGGGGAATTATTTTTGAGTGAAAGGTGTGTTCTAATTTCTTTAACAAGCAAAGGCGAATGAGACGCAATGCGTGGGGATACTCGAAGGTGTAATGTTCTTTGCATGTCGTGGTAGAGGTCTGTTCTTTAGTGAATGGGTTCTTTTTCTGGGAATGTTGAAAAAAGCCGCCAGCGGTCGTTCCCTGTCTTCGCCGGAGCGGCTTCGCTCAGGCAGGGCGCCCTTTTGCCGTGCTCACGTACTGATAGTACGCTCCGCGCGCCAAAAGGGCTGCGGTCTTGCTGGGCAAACTTTTTTGAACATTCCCCCTTACTGATGTGGGTTGCAGTCCTGGAGCATCTTGGGCGAATGAATATGAATATTCAACAGACCCATTCTACAACAAACGTTTTAGGGGCAGAGGTCTTGAAGACGACGGTTAATACGAGGTTTTTACAGTAAGGCCAAAGGCGACTTTTTGAAAACGTATTCTAGCAATATTGACTTGTTTCTAGGCAATTGAGACAATCCTTTATACCGTACATCAAGGATGCGGGGGTTTAATCTATTTAATTAACTCTACCCCCTCTTGGAAAGGGTGGATATCATGAAAAAAATCATGATTGTGTGTGCTGTGGCCATATTTTCAATCGTCGGAATCTTTGGGCCCGGACTGGCAGGAGAAATTAAGGCCCAATCTGAAGCTGTGAAGGGCGAAGTGAAGGCCAAGACAGAAGAAGCTAAAGGCGAAATCAACGCTCAGATGGAAGAGGCCAAAGGTAATGATGTGAGTGCCACCATGGAGCGGGCCAAAGGAAAAACCAAGGCTGCGTTTGAACGCGCGAAAGGAAAAGTTAACGAGCTGAAGGCTGGAGCTGAATAAGGCTTCGTTGATTATTGACGGGGAAGAGTAGTGCTCTGATGTGGTTTTGAATATCCCCGATTATTCTCAGTATGACCCCTTGGCTGGTTATTATGACAGGTCAAGGGGTTTTTTTGCTCATTGCCCAGGGAGTTTAGAAAGGTTTGTGTCATTCTTGAGAAAGCTGAGGCGTAGTCCTTATGAGTTAGGTTGAAGAGGTTCTGGAACGGTTGCCTAATCCCTATTAGGCATTATTTGAGAAGTCCAAGAAGAATCTGCTCCAAAATTCTTGACTCTTTTGCGAAAGACTTTTTACAGTTTTCCTGTAGAATGCTCACATTAACGGATTGAGTTGTTGTCCATTTGTTACGGGGAGTGCGGGTAAGGGAGGAATAACCATGAAATATCAAAGAGCGACTCTTCTTTTCAACGTTTCTCTAACTGCTATAGTGGGTATCGGGATAGTTGGCTTACTGTCGGGGTGTAGCTCCCAATTGCGGACGACCATGGTTACTGGCACAGAAGCCTCGAAGATGGAAATAGCCCAGCTGGAAGCAGATCCCTTTGCTCCAGAAACGGTTCAGGTTCAGCCAATTATGGCAGAGAACCCTCCGGCTGTGCCTGCGTTGGATATTCCTGTGGAAGAACCGGCAAGACCGTTCATTCGTCCTACTGCCCCGAAAGAAATTTTGGCAACTTCGAAGACTGATGATGTTTCCATTTCTCAAACTCTCCTAACTGATTCTGAACCAGTACCGATGAAAGAAGAAACGCCGGTGGGACAATTGCCGAGAACAGAATTGTCTATGAAGGGAATTCCTCCCGTTTCATTTGAGCCGGAACTACCAGCATTGCCGACGCTCCGTCGCGAAAATGGCCTCTCAGCATTTCAAGAAAATTCAGCAATGTCAGCCACTGGTTCTGACAACGAATCTCGAGTCCAGGAACAGGGTGGGCCATTGCCGACTGAGTTATCGACAGATGGTTTGGTGGAAGAATCGAATATTGTTGCTCAGGCTGATGTGGCAGAAAACAATGATTCAGCTGCTTCTGCAATGTCTGGAGAAGAAGCACCCATTCAAGTTGCCAAGGTGATGCCCCAAGAGGCGAGAGATGCTGAAATAACTACTGAAACCCTGGAGGCTGCGCTCAGGGATGTCTATTTTGATTACGATCAGTTTGCCATTCGGGAAGATGCCTTGGCCCGGTTGAAAGCGAATGCCCAGTTATTAACAGGACAATTGGCTGATAAACAAATTGTAATCGAGGGGCATTGTGATGAACGAGGAACGCAAAGCTACAATATCGTTCTGGGAGAACGACGAGCGAAAGCGGTAAAACATTTTTTGCAGGATCTTGGTGTTCCGGATGAAAACCTCCAAGTCGTGACCTTTGGAAAGGATAAGCCCTTTTGTATGGATCGGACTGCAGTCTGTCGACAAGAAAATCGCCGTGGACATTTTGTGATCAAAGAGTAACTTTTCCCCAAAGTCTTCCTTGCGATGCGAAGATGGATTGTCTCATCATGCCTGTGTGTTTTTCTATTCCGTTCCTAAGGGATTTTTCTGTACAAACGATCTAATTGGTTCTGGGTGTTAGTCGTCACGTGTGTGGGGAGTGGAGCCCTTTCCCCAAGCATTGGCTTTGGAAAAGATCGTTCCGCTTTTTCTTCTCCTGATTTTTCCCTCCCCCAAACTTCCCTTCTATACGTTTCTGATTACTTTTCCTTTGTGGGTGGAGATGATCAGGGACATGTTTCTCTGGCGTTAGATAACAACCGTGGCCGCGATGGTGATTCTTGGCAGGCCGAACATTTTGTTGTCCTCCACGAGGAACACGAAGGGTGGATCACTCTTCAGGGGAATGGGTCCTATGACAATAGCAATAAAGAATTAGAAACGATTCCATCGTCTGATTTCTTCAAAATTACAGGAACTGCTGAGTCGGGACTGTCCATTGAAAGCCCATCAAATGGTTTAACCTTATCGATTGATCCTATTCTTCCTCGCCTGAATCGGGCGCATGAAGGAGGGCGTTATTGGTTGGGGTCGGCTGCAGCGGTCTTAACCTGGAATGGCCGGACTGTGAAAGGGCGAGTGATATATGAATATTTCATGCTGCCTGAGTTTAATCGCCTGACGCGAACCTACTGGGGTCTGTGGAAACAATTCCAAGGACTGTATTTAGTCGTGGAGGGGCTAGGTGATTTATATGTTCATTCACAACAAAGCGATCGACTGGCGCCATTGGTAGGGACCTTAGATGGGTTTTTGGCGATTAATGGAAAAACGGAACCATTTCAAAGCTTACAATTAACGCTCTTGGATAGTACCCAGGCATGGGGCCTATTCCGTTGGCCGAGTGCCTGGGGCGTGAATTGGGTTAATCAAGCAGGGGCGGGTCATACTCGATTGCAGATGTACGATCTTCAATCTATAGGTAATTGGGGTATCGGGGGGTTTGGGATGGGAATTGTTGTAGGAATTCTCCAGTATAATGGGAAAGAGTATCAGGTCTATGGCATAGGAGAGTTGATTATGTAAGGGAGAATGTTCATGAGTAAAGTATTGATACGGTTTTTGCTTGTCTTAATTTTTAGTGGAGCCATTGTTGGCCCACATCTCAAACGGGAAGTGAGTCTTGGGGCCCAACAACGAAAAGCAGGAGAGGCCACGCTGATACAAGCAGTGTCTAAGAAAACCGCTTGTCCAATCAATCTTTCTTTTCTCCAAACTGACATGGAGAAGGCCTTGAAATTTGTCAAATCTGCATCTTTCAGGAGTGCCATGCAGGATTCACTACAGGCTTCTATCCCGGATGCCATTGTTCAAGCAGATGGGCTTCCACAGCAGATTGCATTTCTGAGACAGGAAATTATTCGGCAAGAGCGGGAACGGGCTCATGCCGAAGAGGTTGCACGTGAAGAACTCCCTGATTCTTCTCAGCCGCTCAAACCGTGTCGTCGTGGTAAGGAAAGTAGTTATTGCGAAGCCATGGATCAATATTTCATTTCCACTGCGGCCAATCTTGCCAATCAGGCTTTTTTAGACGCTTTGCAATGTTATCAAGATAAAGAGGTGAACTAGGTTCTAGTGAATTTCCTTGTGATTAAAAAAGTAAACCGAAATTTTAGAAGATTAGCATGAATCTTTTTCAAAATATCCCCGAATATCTTCCAGAAGAACTCATTCAGCCGTTGGTGACATCTCCTTCTTTTCGGATAGAGCGTATTGTTTCAAATGGGCACGCCTCACCACCTAATTTTTGGTATGACCAAGATGAGCATGAGTGGGTTGTGGTGCTGACTGGAAAAGCCCAACTCCAAATCGAAGGGCTCAACACTCCTGTCACCCTGATCCCTGGCGATACCTATCACCTGCCAGCGCATACCAAACATCGTATCGAATCAACAGATTCTCAACAATCTACAATTTGGTTAGCAATCTTTTGGCCTTCCTCCTAAGGGAAGAGATGTGCAGTGTAAAGCTAATCAAGAAATGTGAAATGATTTCCTGATGAAGGTGATTCACTGATAAGTTTCTAAGAGTCCAGAGGAATGGTTATCACCATTCCTCCCATCGTACTATTTAAGGTGAAGTCACGTTTTGGGCTCAGCGGATGAGTGTTATGGCAATCAATGCAGGCCTTGGTCACGGCCTTATCAGCATAGATGGCTTGGAAGAATTTCTTTTTTCCACTTCTCACGATCCCTGTAAATGGACGTTCAGGATTGGCTGTTACGGTCTTCAGGGCTTTGCGTTCTAATTCAGTCGCGGGACTATTTCGCCTGTAAATCGGCCAGAGGCTAATGAGGCGATAACGAATACCGTTTTCTTTTTCTGCCACCAATCGACCGGAAAGTTGAAGGAATTGGGCTGGTAACAGGAGGGCGTTATGTTGTTCCCAATGTTCATCTGCTTTGACGATGCCTTGATCTTGTAGTCGATTGACGACGTGAGTGGTATAGATCGTGCGGTCAGCTTCGATAATGGCATGAATGTAGTCAGCAACTTGTTTGGGAGAAATGCCTCCCTTTCCAGTGGACTGGTCCCCAGCAATTGGGATCGTGACTCCCACCGTCAAGAGTAACCAAAGACACAAAATTCCCATACTCGCCACACGTGCCATGCGCTTCGTCATGATAGTTCCTCCTGTGTGGATGTGAGTGGAAGGTGGTGGAGTGGAACTGTGATGGAGCATGTCGTCCCTTGCTCAAGTTCACTGGACACTTCAATCTGCCCTCCGTGTTTTTGAATGATTCTATGGGCAACGGCTAGCCCAAGGCCGGCTCCCTCCCCTTGATTCTTGGTTGTAAAAAACGGATCGAAAATTTTGGAGAGATGCGTCGGTGGAATCCCCGGCCCATTATCTCTTACGAGGATTTGAATGTGTTGGTCTTGAGCCTGGGTTTGAATTTCAATCGTCCCTTTGTCACCAACAGCTTGAATAGCATTGAGGATGATATTTGACAGTGCTTGTCCTAGTTGCTGCGAATTGCCTTTCAGGTCGGGGAGAGTTCCGTATTTGGTCTGAATGTGAATGGAAGGTGATTGATACACATTTGGAATATTGGCCAGAATATGATCAATTTCTTCGTTAATATGTATAACTCCCATCTCTCCATTGAGCTGGCTGGTTGCTTTTCCCGTAAAGTTTTTGATGATGGAGGCCATGCGGCGACCATGTTCGACAATATCATTCGCGTATTCCTGAATTTGCGGTAGATTCTGCTCTTCTTGAATAGCCTCACCTAACCCAATGACCCCAACGAGTGGATTGTTGAGCTCATGGCCAATACCTGCACTCAAAACCCCTAAGCTTGCGAGCTTTTCTTCTCGAATTAATCGGTCCTGAAGGTGGCCCTCTTCGGTGATATTCCGCAACACCAACCCGACGGCTGATGGTGATTCCGGTTTGGTTGTGACGGTAAACCATTCATAACGGTACCGTCGTTGCTGAATATAAATTTCTTGACGTTCTGAGCCCAAGTTCCTATCCAATGAATGTTGAAGGGGATCCCTAATAGCATGTGAGGGGTTTGGTAGGGATGAGTTGCCTTGGTCAGATTCTTGCTCAGTCCCGAAGCGAATGGATTGTAAATCGCTCTCTAATTGGCGTTGGGTATCCTGATCCACTCTAAGAGCCTGGAATAGTGGTATATCTTTGAGCTGAGAATGCTTTTGAAGTTGGAAGGCTTCCCGTGTGGCTCGATTCATGTATTGAATATGTGCTTCTTGGTCTAACATGATAATCGGTTCTGGGACATTGTCGAGGATCTGAGATGTTGATTCTTGGAGGAGTTGGACCTCCTGAGTTTTGATTTCAACCGCACTTTCCAGGCCGGCGAATGTAGAGGCTAATTGCTGATTCATTCGATTGATCTCGTCTGCTAGGGCTTCGAGTTCGTCGCCAGTTTTTATCTTGAGCGGTTCTTGCCATTGACCGCGACCGATGAGTTTGGCGGCTTCCTGGAGTTGTCGAATCGGGGTGACAATACGGCCTGCCATGAGAAGCCCTAGTATCATGAGCAATCCTATGGCCAATAACCCAAATGTGGATATCCAGGTAAACAAATGTTCGATAGGGGCAAACAGTTCTTCAGAGGATTGCCAAACGAATATATGCCAGGCTTGCCCCGTTGAGGCATGAGTGGTTTGGCTTGTGGTTGGCAACGTCGCAAAGCCTGCAATAGAAGAACGTTTTCCTCCATGCCCGTCACTTGGAGCGAGCGCCCACCCCGGTTGTTTTGGGGTAACGAGGGAAATGAGATTGCTATCTTCGATGACCGTTCCAGTTGGTAGAATTGGACAGCTGAGGACGATGCCATCGCTGTCAATGAGCATCACATGCCCAGTGTCTCCAAATCGTATCGTATCAATCGCTGGCGCGAAGAGTTCTTTCACGTCATAAATCCTGTGCAACACCCCAATCGCTTGGTAGCGGATACTATCCATGATTGGGAGTGACAGTGTCACAATGTGGGTTCCATGGGATTGATCGAATTCAATATTTCCAAGATAGGGTTGGCCAACACCGTTCTTAAAGGCTCCCTGCCAAGAGGGCGAGTTAATATGGGTGTAAGGGGTTTGCTTATGGAGGCTCGCCACGAGACGCCCAGTTGAGTCGGTAATGAACAAACCGCGAGTGGCTGAACGGGTTACCACGGGAATAGGATGACCAGAATCAACAAAGATGCCTCCGTAATATTGCTGAAGAATGGTGACGATTGAGCCTTGAGTAATTTTCTCTACAAAACCGGATTCTTTTTCTTCCCACGTTGTCGTTTCTTTTTCGATGAGGGTTTGAAGTGATGGTTTGTCGAGACTGGCTAGATGATCTCTGCGAGATTCCAATGCATGAATAATACTGATATCCGTGGTGATTTGGGCTGTTCTAGAAATTTCATCGCTGATGATCAGGTCGATTTTCCTCGCAGTTTCCGTGGCTAACGCTTCGAAGCTTTCGCCGCTTACTTCTTGAATTTCCTTTGTTCCTTGGAGAAAGGCCATGGTGAGCCCAATAAGAAGTGGAACTGCACCGACTAAGAGCATTGAAAGGACCAGCTTTTGTCGAAGTCCTCTCTTCACCTTTTGGGGAGATGCTTGGGAGGTTGCCAAGGCCATAACAATCTAATGGGCATGCGTGTTGGGGAGCTGAACCAGAAAGGTTGTTCCCTCTCCAACTCGGCTTGTTACGGATAATTCGCCGCAGTATTTTCTGACAATGTCTCTGACATTATGGAGTCCTAATCCTGTCCCTTCTCCGGAAGGTTTTGTTGTAAAAAATGGCTCAAAGATTTTTTCAAGATTTTCAGAAGGGATGCCACAGCCCGTATCCTTGATCGCGATATTCGCAGAGCCATTTTCGCCCCAAGATGAAAGTGTCAGTGTTCCCTTCCCCTTCATCGCATGAATGGAATTGGTCATGAGATTGACGAAGACTTGGAGCAATTCTTCATGGTTGGCTAATGCATTGAGGGTGCCGGCATAACGTTTCACAATGGAAATGTCTTGAAGCATGGGAGTATATTGGGCAATTTTCACGGCTTCATCCAGCGCATGAGTGACCTCCACGTTAACAGGGTCTGACCCGTTGGCAGCTCGAGCATATTGTGTGATATTTCGGCACGTCATTTGAATCCGTTTTCCCGCATCGACAATGCACTGCGCTTGCTCGCGAATGGCTTCGAGGTCGTGTTCTTCCAGAATGTTTTCCGCCAAGCCCACCATGACATAGAGGGGGTTATTGATGTCATGGGCGATTCCAGAGGCGAATGTGCCTAATCCCGCTAACTTTTCAGCTTGAAACAGGCGGGATTGAATCCGGGAGTTTTCTTGGATCAAGTTCCAAAAAATATTTGACCCTGCGCCACCGAGAAGCTCAGTTTTAGAATGTTTTTGTGTGGCGACTAGATCGTCGATTGTTGGATCTCCGGTCACATTCATGATCACATCGATGTCTCTTCGTTCAATTAAACATGAAAGGTCTCGATGTACGGGAACATTCCTTTCATGGGCGGATTCTAGGGCGGGGGCGCCATCATTCGAATCGGCAATGCCCACTACATTAACCCCTGGGAAATGAGTAAAGAGCTCCAGGAGGGCTTTCCCTCCCTTCCCAGCTCCTAAGATGGCAATTGATGTTTGTCTTTGATTAAGCATAAGAAACTCGTTTCACAAAAAAATCATTTGTTGCTTAACTTCCTCCTACTGGAGGGAGTTCATGGCTCGTGCAGGGGAGGTATGGCCTCCATTAGACAGCTTGAGTCACAGGTAAACATTCCGTTATCTTCGATGCTGCACATCAGAGTCTTTTGGTGGTCATATCCCCTTGTGCTCCTTTGTACCTGTCTCTTCGTTTTTCCTAAGAAAAACTATGAAGGTGTCGCTGTCCCATGGCCTTACTGACCGCAGCGCGTAATTTCATTCCTTCAACGGGCTTGACGAGATAGTCGATCACCCCATGTTGGAGTAAAGCCGTTGCCATATCAATGTCAGGAAATCCAGTAAGGACAACTAATGGAACGCTAGGCCATTCAGTTCGGTAATAATTAATCACTTCAATTCCATTCATATTGGGCATACGGATATCCGTGATAATTACGTCCAGGGTTAAGGCATTTTCCCCTTTTCGAATCTCTTCTATAGCCTGTTTCCCATCCTCGGCTTGGAGCACATGGTACCCAGCCTTTTCTAATGTCATACAGACAACCCTTCGAACATCTGGTTCATCATCAACGACAAGGACCTGGCCTTCAGAAGCTTGTCCACTGAACATTCCGGCAGATTTTGATTGTGTCATCATAGACCTCCTTTATGAATATATTAAGACATTTTGCCGTACAAATTTAAATGTCTGTATGATTGTACGGCTTGATATAAGTAAGTGAGAGCAATGTGTGTGCCATAGAAGATTGTGCAATGCAGGAATGTGACGGGAATAAAAAACGTAATGTATTCAGCTAGGAAGAGGCAGATGAGCCGAGTGAGAGGAATCTCTCCTGAGGGAAAGATCTTAGAAGATGAATCATGAAATGTAGTTTTTTATATATTAATAGTAACAACATGGGTACATAAAAAGAATAAGGACAATGCACATACTTGGAAGAAGACATGCTCCCTTTAAAAAGAAATTGAACTAGGCGCTAATGGATCAGCACGTTTTTTTCTAGTCTTGCGCTAGTTCAGTCTTGGAAAGGGGAATCTGTAGAAGATGATCTCGGAGTTTCGGAAGGCCTACAGGTACAGGTTATTTTTGTATTGGTTGACAATAGTTTAAATATAAACTATATATGAATATATTATGGAGGTGTTTGATCTGAAAGATGATCCGTATTTGAAGATTCTTCGTCCACTTGTTGAGGCCTATCAAGCCATTTTTCAGGTAGGTGATCGGCATATCCGTTCTCTAGGGTTGACTCCACCTCAATTTGATGTGATTGCAGAACTTGGGGGCACCGACGGGATGACCTGTGTAGAATTGTCGCAATCCACCTTACTGGCCAAAGCCAGTTTGACGGGGATTATTGATCGACTAGAAGCGAAAGGATTGCTTGAGCGGCAAGTGGTACGACATGATCGACGTGCCATTCATATTCATTTAACGCGAAAAGGCGAGAGTATGTATCGAAAGGTATTTCCTGCACATGCGAATGTGATGCGTCCCTATTTTGTACAAGCTCTGACAAAGCAAGAAATTTCTATTATGCAGGATATGTTGATTCGCTTAAGAGATAGTTGTCGAGAAGAAACCATTTCTTAATGTGTTCATTATTAGTGAGGTCATCATGAAAGTGATAATTGTAGGGGCTACGGGGACAATCGGAAGTGTTGTGACGGCAGAACTCAGTGCACGACATGACATTGTGAAAGTTGGTAGTACTCGAGGGGATGTGCAGGTAGATTTGGCTTCATCCGATTCCATTCGCCAGATGTATCAAGCTATTGGGAAGGTTGATGCCGTCGTTTCCACTGCTGGACAGGCAAATTTTGGCCCACTTGCTTCTTTGACGAGGAAAGAGTTTGATGTAGGAATCAATAGTAAATTCATGGGACAAGTTAATCTTGTGTTGCTTGGGATGGAGTGGGTGAATGATGGCGGATCCTTTACTTTAACGAGTGGAATACTCACCCACGACCCCATTCCTGGTGGGGCGGCGGTGACACCTATTAATGCTGCCGTTGAAGGATTTGCCTTGGGGGCATCGATTGAGATGCCTCGTGGCTTGCGAATCAATGTCGTAAGTCCGGGTGTCCTGGAAGAGTCCATGGAGAAGATTGGATCATTCTTTCGAGGCCATGTTCCGGTTCCCGGGAAACGAGTAGCTTTGGCGTATAGTAAAAGTGTGGAGGGGCGCTTGAATGGGCAGGTGTTTCGAGTATGGTGAGCTGGCTGTTGGGTGATTTTATATTTGGACATTGTGATAAGACCAAATAGAAGAAAAGTGTAGATAGATGGCATTGCCGACTTTTCTATATATTATGGATCCGATGTGTTCTTGGTGTTGGGGGTTTTCGCCAGTTCTTGAAGAGATTCAACATCGGTATGAGGATCAAGTGTCGTTTCAGCTAATGATAGGGGGGTTACGACCAGGGAATACGGAACGTTTTGACGAATCTCGACGTGCGTATATTTTGCAGCATTGGCGTGCGGTTCATGAACGGACTGGCCAGCTATTTAACTTCGAATTTCAGATGAAACAAACATTTACGTATGACACCGAGCCAGCATCTCGGGCTATTCTGGTGGCACGGAAACTAGCCACGCAAAAAGAATGGGTTTTCTTGAAGGGTATTCAAGAAGCCTTTTATGTACATAATGCAGATGTGACCCAATTGGAAGTCTTGCTAGAAATCGCTGAAAAATTGCGCATGGATGACGCACAGTTTCGCGCAATATTTGAAGACCCACAAACCAAACAGATGGTGTGGGAGGAATTCGATGAAGTCCGACAATTAGGGGTCAACGGTTTTCCAACGTTGCTTGCACGTCAGGGGGATTCTGTTTCTCCCCTCATGCATGGATATCAATCTATCGAAAAGCTGGTTCCAACAATAGATAAATTTCTACTGAAAGTAGCCTAGCAGGTTTCCTGCTTAACAGAGCAAGATTATAGATTAGATATAATCACAAGTTGGTTAGTGTTCATTCGAATTACAAAAGGAGGACATGCAATGCAGATGATGAGGAGTGGGGTTTTGTGTATTTGGTTAACGGTTTGTCTCGTTGGTGGGTTGGGTTCGACGGCCACTGCAGAAATGGCGAAATGGAATTTAGATAAAGATCACACGACGCTGGGGTTTGACGTGGCGCACATGGTGGTGTCAAAGACCAAAGGCAAGTTTACGGAGTATACTGGCACGATCGAGATGGATGCGGAAAAGCAGGAATTTAAAACCTTTGAAGCGGTCATCCAAACGGCGTCAGTGACCACCGATCATCAAAAGCGTGATGATCATTTACGCAGTGCGGATTTTTTCGACGCGAAAACATTTCCAGCCATGGCGTATAAAATGAAAAGCTATACTAAGTCTGGCGATCACTATACCGCGATTGGTGACTTCACCTTATTAGGCGTCACCAAAGAAGTTACGTTGGTTGGAACGTTTAATGGTGTGGCCCAAGATCCCTGGGGGAACACACGAGCCGGCTTCACGGCTGAAGGTAAACTCAATCGAAAAGATTTTGGGATGAAATTTAGTAAATTATTAGACAACGGCGGATTGATGGTGGGTGATGAGGTTAATCTCAAGCTAGAAATCGAAGTCATCAAAGAAAAGAAAGTGGAAAAGGTCAAGCATTAACTTTAGCTTCTTTCCTAATACAGTGGTTGTTTTGGGCGGCATCTAGCCTAGATGTCGCCCAACCTCAAGGAAAATATCGAAAACTCGGTATTCCCTTTCTCCTGAGGGAGAGGACAGAGTGAAAGTGAACGGAGTATTTAGAAATTAAATGACTCTAGGAAGGAGAAAGCCGTCAATTATTCGACTGGCAACGAAGAATCTAAGAGAATATCGATAAGATTTATTGTGAATTGCGTAGCGGCTTTTAGAATTTCTGGGTTAATAGTTTCGGCGGTGTCTGAGGGTTGATGAAAATGAGGATGGATCCCAGCACTGACGATAGTGATGGTTGGGATTTTCTTTTCGTAAAACGGGACATGGTCCCCACCCGGAAAATATCCATAGATGTTCATGTTTTCTGATAGGCCTGCCTGATTTCCAGCTTGTTGTGCAATAGATCTTTCCAATCGTGTGACTCCGACCGTCAGCTTCCCGTTTCCCACTCCCACATGATCGAGATTGATCATGGCCACTGTTTTTCCTAATGGCCAAACTGGGTGTTGGACATAATGTTTCGATCCGAGCAACCCTCGTTCTTCTCCATCAAAAGAGACAAAGAGAATACTTCGTTTGGGGGTTTTTCTACGTTCTATTAGCTGTCTGGCGAGCTCTAGCATGACTGCGGTTCCAGAAGCGTTATCGTCGGCCCCTAGATATTGCAGCCCAGCTTGCTCTCCAAAGTGATCACGATGGGCGCCTATGAGAAGTATTTCATCACGCAAAGCAGGATCTTCTCCTTGCAGCAAACCTAAAACATTGATTGACGCACCAAGTTCTTGGCGTGTGTCCCAGGAAAGATGTCCCACAAGTGGTAGGGGGCGACTGACGTGACCAGGGTCTTCGTTAGCCTGCTTTTGCCATGATTTCAATGATTGATGGGTGGAGACCAGGATTTTCTCAAATGCTTTTCCATCGAGCCATACTCCTGGTATTGCACGAGTCGCAGGAGTCGATGAATAGATGGCGAGTGGGGTTTGTCCCAGGCCTTTTCGAGCTTCGTAGCGGTTTAGTAAGGGACCTGTCACGATTAGATAAGCGGTGGCGCCTTTTTCTTGCGCGGTCTGTACTTTTTCTTCATGGGTGATCCATTGGGAATACCCTGGAGGTTTTCCTCGAAGAAAAAGTACAATTCGATTGTGGACATTCACATCTTTGTAATCATCGATACCTCTCGCTGGGTCGTGGATTCCATACCCTACAAAAATGAGAGGTGCGGTGAGGTTGACCGAAGGGGAGTCGAGGATTGGGAGATAGTCCTTCCCAATTTGTAGGGTAGAAAGTGTAGATGAGAGCTGATCCTGAAGGGAGAATAGAGAGACCAAAGCTGGTGTAAGAATGTGCTTTGCTGTCAAAGGGGTATATTGAAACCAAGGTTGGACCGACTGATCAGGAGATTGCTGGAGAATAGGCTCCAAGCCTAAGGCTTGGAATTGTTTGGCGATATACTGAGCTGATCGTTTTCCGCCTAATGTTCCAGCTTGGCGTCCCTGAAATTTCGGATGGCTTAATTCTTCTATATTTTGAAGAATGGGACGAGTGTCAAGAGGCGCCTTCTCGTTGGAGTCGGGAACGATGTCCATTCCGCTTGCTGGAACAATACTCCCAAATCCTATAAGAATGAGGAGGTAAATCATGTGCAACATAGGTAACCTATTCTCTAATGAGCGGCATGGGGGCAAAAGAAAAGAAGAAGGATTATACTTCTCGTGAATCGCTTGCTTATCATAATATTTTATTAATTCTCTCGGAAAGGAGTAGTCATGGACACCAAACAAATTGGAGAAGAACTCGTGGCGTTGTGTCGGGTGGGGAAAAACATGGAAGCCATTGAAAAATTCTACAGCTCAGAGATTGTGAGTGTAGAGGCCATGGCTATGCCAGGAATGGATCAGACGCAAACAGGTATTGAAGCGATAAAGGGCAAGAATCAATGGTGGGTGGATAATCATGAAGTCCATGGAGGAGATGTTCAGGGACCCTTCCCGCATGAAAATCGGTTTATTGTTTCTTTTACGTTTGATGTGACCCCTAAGCACACCGGGACGCGAATGACGATGGAAGAAATGGGTTTGTACGTTGTGGAAAATGGAAAAATAGTCCGTGAAGAGTTTTTCTACAGCATGTGCTGAAGAGGGATTTTTTCAGGCTTGAACAAATCGGATAAGCTAGGACGCTGATGCGGTGTTGGATTTGGGTGGTTGAGTGAGTTGTGAGGTAGGGATGTGACTCGCAAACACTTGCATAATTCCAAGGTCTTCGTCGTCTTGTTCGAGGACGGGCGTCAGAGCAAGATCAGTGTAGGCCGTTTTGTGGGGGTCAGCTTTGACCTGCTTTAATATCCCTTGAAATTTCCAGACAAGTATTCCCCATTTCAATCCTGTCTGAAGCATTTCCAACACCCGCTTTGGGTAGAACCAAAGAGGGTGTTCTCGTGGAAAACTCGGACGGCGCATGGTCCTGATTTTTCTTCGGAAGATGCCCCCTTCCAGTGGGTGAATGCCTTCAATTGTTGTGCACCCATAAAACCAGGTGAGAAGAGATGTGACCTTATTGAGGTTTTGTCCTTTGGCCGCAGCTCGTTGAATGACCGTCTTCACATGGTCAGGCGTATAATATTGTTCCCATGCCGCTCGATAGACCTCTCTCCAAGTTTCCGCTGACATCATCGGATGTTTCACTGTGACATGCTCTAAGTCATAGGAATTCATGTCCGGTTCCATCCATGTTCCTTCCCGGTGCAGGACCTTATGATCTTCTGATCCAGGAAGAGGAGTCAGATAAAAAAACTCCAGGCAATCTAAAGGCAGTTCTTTTTGAATAATGGCAATATCACGCCTAATGGTTTCAGGCGTATCGCTAGGAAATCCAAGAATGTAACCTGCGACAGTGGTGCATCCATGGTCCTTCCAGATTTGAGCCATTTTTCGATATTCCCAAATTTTATTTTGGCGTTTTTTTGCTCCGGCTAACGAGTCAGGATTGATGTTTTCTAAGCCAATAAAAATATTCCGACAGCCTGCTTGTGCACATTTTTCAATAAATCGAGGAATTTTATGACACAGGGTATCGACTTGAATGCTAAATGAAATTGGAAGATGTTCTTTTTCACGCATGGTGATAAATCGATCGAGGATGGCTTCCCAGTCTTTATTTCTCGCGAAATCATCATCCGTAATAAAAAATCGACGGATGCCTTGTGCCAAATTCTTTCGAATTAACGCTTCGATATCATCAGCTGATCGCCAACGAGATTTTCGCCCTTGGACGTTAATAATCGTGCAAAAACTACATTGAAATGGACAGCCGCGCCCGGCATCAAAACTCGATAAGCGCCCAAGGGTGTTCTTAATGATATGGGTGGGAAGAAACGGTGATGGGACATTTTCCAGGCTCGGAAGTTGGTCCATGACATTGTAAAGCGGTTTGAGTTTATGCTGGTAGGCCTCTTGGAGAAGCTCATCCAAATGTTCTTCAGCTTCTCCGGCATAGAGCGTAATCCCTTTATCCATCGCATGCTGTAAGTCGGTAGGTAAGGTAGAGAGCATGGATAAACAGCCACTGACGTGAAACCCGCCGATCACGACTGGAATGTTTGCTTGTAAAAAATAATCAGCTAAATCAACGGCATGTGGAAATTGATTGGTTTGTACCCCCACAAGTCCGACCATGCCATTTCCAGCTTGCTGGATGGAATGAATGATTTTTGTAATTGGGAGCACGGTATTGGTTTCATCATAGGGCTCGACAATTAAATCGACCTCTTTTCCCAGTATCTGACGCTTCGCACAATCAAGTGCTAAGGCGTTGAGGGTAGCTAAGGTGTTGGAGGGAATGGACGACCGGAGCCATTGGATCACATAGCCGTCATCATCATAATGAGACGGCTTAATCAAGGCGAGGTGAAAGGTTTTGATCATGAAAAACGCTCTTGTTGATTTGATCTAGGATTCTAGATCGAAAAAGAGGTATGTATCACTATTGCCAATGGTAGTGTAGTGAGATAGTTGGGTCAAATATGAAATTGAAGTGACGCATCCCTTCTTCTGTCGTTAACAATCTTAGCCAATTGTGGGCCAAGAAAGAAGAAATCCTTAATTCTGAGAATTAAATTACCGATGTTTTAAAAAGGGGACATTCCTAAATAGGAAAAGAAAACAATGAAGCGATGAGGAGAGTGGTGCGTTAATTACGAGCAGTCTCAGATGGCTATTCGCAAGCATCTACTCCTTGTGAAGGATCGAGATCTTCAAAAGCTGTTGTGACATGGTAGAAAATAGAAATATTAGCGTTGTGCGAATGGTGTCAATAGCTTGCGCCTGCCTATTTGGGGTACTGCTCATTGGGGAGTGTGTATCTCCCTCGCGTGGCATTGCGGCCTCTATAAGTCCAGAAGAAGATTTAACTCAGTTGAGTCTTGAAGAATTGATGAATATTGAGGTGACATCGGTTGCGAAAAAGAAACAAAAACTCTCGGAATCGGCGGCAGCTATTTTTGTTGTGACCCAGGAAGACATTCGTCGTTCAGGGGTCACCTCGATTCCGGAGGCGTTGCGTATGGTTCCTGGACTCGAAGTTGCGCGAATCGATGGAAATAAATGGGCCATAACAGCGCGGGGTTTTAATGATCGTTTTACTAACAAATTATTAGTTTTAGTTGATGGACGAAATATTTATAATCCGTTATTTGCCGGTGTCAATTGGGAGACCGTGGATACTGTGCTGTCGGATATCGATCGTATTGAAGTCATTCGTGGACCAGGTGGAACGCTCTGGGGCGTGAATGCGGTGAATGGCGTCATTAATATTATTACGAAACCGGCGACGGAGACCCAACAGGGTTTGGTTGTGGGATGGGGAGGGACGGAAGAAGGCATTGCAGAACTTCGGTATGGAGGAAAAGTTGGAGACGCGCTGAGTTATAGAGTTTTTGGGAAATATTTTAATCGTGATACGCAATTCAATCAGGCTGGGAGTTCCGATGATTGGCGAATGGGGCGTGGTGGTTTTCGCCTGGATTGGGAAGCGGATGACAATGATTTCGTCATGATGGAAGGTGGTGTATATCGAGGAAAGGCTGGACAAGCCTTAACGGTGGCAACCTTGAGCCCGCCTTTTTCCAATACATTTTCAGAAGATGTCGATCTGACAGGGGCGCATGTTCTTGCGCAATGGACTCATGAAATTGATGGTGATTCTGATTTTTCGTTTAAATTTTTCTATGACCGAGTCCAGCGAGATGAATTCATTCAAGATTATACCCTTGATACTTTTGCTATTGATTTCCTGCATCGCTTTCCGTTTGTGTTTGGACAGGAAATCACATGGGGTGGAGAATATCGATACTGGCTTGACAATTTTGAAGGAAGTTTGACCATTCAACCGTCAGAGGAAACACGTTCCTTTAATTTGGTGAGTGGATTTATTCAAGATGAAATCAGTTTGATTCCTGATGAGCTTATTGTGACCGTGGGCACGAAGCTTTCTCATAATGATTTCACAGGATTTGAGTATCAACCAAGTGGAAGAATTCTCTGGAAACCCCGTTCTGATCTATCTCTCTGGGGGGCAGTCTCTCGAGCTGTCGTGCTTCCGCCAAGGTTACTTGATGATGGAGTATTGACGTTGCCGACTGCTAATGGCCCTATCGTGGTGGAAGATAATCAGCAAGCGAAACCGGAAGTCCTCCATGCATTTGAATTGGGGTTCAGATCTCAGCCATTGGAACAGCTTTCCCTGGATGTCACTGGATTTTTAATGGATTATAATCGTTTGGTAGGTAATCAATTGCAGTCTCTTCCACCTGCCACGACCCTTCCGACTTTGGTGCGAACTAATAATCACGAAGCAAAAAATTATGGCGTCGAAGTCAGTACTCTTCTTCAACTATGGGAATGGTGGAATGTCCAAGGATCCTATACGTATTTGAAAATGGACATTAAGAATGAGGAGGCTGCTCAATTCACCGAAGGGGCAAGTCCTGTCCATCATGTGTCTGTAAGGTCACAACTGTCCTTGCCATACCACCTAGAGTTTGATTCATGGTTGCGCTATACGGACGAACTGCCTTCATTGGCGGTCGCCGATTATGTGGAACTCGATCTTCGATTAGGGTGGCGGCCAATGCCCAATGTGGATATTTCTTTGGTTGGACAAAATTTACTCCACTCCCATCATGATGAATTCCCAGACACGATCTTAGGAACGCAACGCACTGGGATGCAACGGAGTTTTGTGGGGAGAATCACGTTAGCCTTCTAGACCGTAGGACTAGTATGTTATTTTCGCGTTGGGATAACCGATGGCAGGATCTTGTCTCTGTGGTCTTAAGGCTCTGAATGTTGAAGTGTAAAGAAATTGGAAAATGTGTGTTGATAATAATGCCTTTTCTCTGACATGACGGTGCTGACTCCTATTTACAGAGGTACTTGTCCCGAGACTATTAACACATTGACACTCCCCCAAAATGGCTTTCCTTGTGTAAACGCATCTTGATCGGCAGTCCAGGCACAGGCTTCATCTGTTGTCAGGAAATTTTGCCTTCTCGCTAATTCTTCTAGGTCATCCATTTTTGTTAAGAACCGAAAAATGCCAACATCTGTTGTAACAATAGGGAGGATGTCAATGGTGATGGATTGTAACTTCATGGTTGAGAATTGTCCGGATAAGTGCTGTGCCGAGTATCCATTCATGAGATAGCGTTGAATGCGAAGCTGAGAGAGGGCTTGCGATAGTTTCGGTTCAGAGCTGGACATGGAGAGGCTATTCCAGTCTGTTTCTGCGACAACAACCCAGCCTAGAGGTTTGGTAACTCGGACCATTTCTGTCAATACTGGTAGCCCATCGGAGAGATGCATGAACAGTCTTTCACTTCGTGAGCCATCAAAAGACGATTCTGGAAAAGGAAGGGACGATGCTTGGGCATGTATGTGATACGTGGATGGATGAAAATCTAATTGCTTGATTCGAGTATTAGCTTGTCGAATCATTGCCTGATCAGTATCAACTCCTACTACTGTTCCAGTTTGAACCTGTTTGGATAATTCGCCAGTATCGATGCCGGCTCCACATCCAACATCAAGAACGTGTAGGCCTGGTCCTACATGAAGCCGCGTATAACTTCGTTGTTTCACTGGAGCAAAAAGATCTGAGGCAATCTGTAGGTACTCAGAATTGACGTATCCGAATGCTCGTTGACGCTGGGTTGGAGAGGTGTTTGGCATATCGAGAGAGAGGGCTACTTGTTGGTGTTGAACGTATTCTGTTCTATTGTGCGTGCCAGGAGAAAGATAATCTGCTAGACCAGGGTGTTCTGCTATTGGAAGAAAGTTGTTGCAATATTGAGTTATCGGTAACCTCGAAGGAAGCTTAAATGGTGATTGGGTCGCCATGCGAGAGTTATGACGAAATGAATTAAAAGATACCAATGGTCAGTAACGTCCAAATGTCATTGGTTGTGTTCTATTGGCTTGGGGAGCAGGTCGGTGAAGTTTGGCTCAAGGGAGTCCAGAATAAACCGATTATTTTCTTCTATGGGAAAAAGCCACCAGAAATAATTGTCCTGATTGATTGACACTAGAGACAACTTTAATCAGTAATACAATGGAGCGCATAGAGAAAAAATTATGAGTCAACAAACACTTAGTCAAACGTTTCTGCAGTATTTTAAGGTCGTGTATGCGGACTCGCCTGAGTTGCAAACAACAGCACATCGTATACGGTATCAAGTCTATTGTGAAGAATTTGGTTTTGAAGACCCTCTTGAGTGCATTGATCAATGTGAACGGGACGAGATGGATTCTATCGCTGAACAGGCATTACTCATTCATGTCCCGACTGGGGAAGCGATTGGTTGTACTCGTTTAATCGGATCTCGGGGATGTCCTGCTTCTGGTTCCTTCCCTTTTGAACAGCATTGTCCAGAAGGACTAGATCAACAATCGTTTGATCTCAACACAATTCCAAAAACAGCCATAGGAGAATTTTCTCGGCTTGCGGTTCTTTCAAAATTTCGACGACGAAAAACAGATGAGCGGCGCCCAATCAGTCTGCCAGAGGGAGATGCAGAGAGTGAAGGGCAACGAAGTTCCTATCCCCTTATTCCTCTTGGACTTTTTGTTTGTAGCCTTTCAATGCTTGTGCTGTCCACATTGGAGTATGGTGTGGCGATAATGGAGCCTCGCCTCGCACGGAAATTACGATGGCATGGAATACGGTTTACTCAAATTGGGCCGATTATTGATTTTAGAGGAAAACGAGCACCGTATTATATTTCCAGGACGACTGTTTTAGAGGACTTAACTGCTGAAATCGAGCAATTACGGAACGAGCTGACTCAGCAACTTCTGGAGAGTCGTAAAGATGTTGCGTTACAGGAGGTATAAAGAGAGTATTCTGTGGTAGATGTTGGCGAATAGAAAATTGATCAATATTGATCAGTCTTTCTCTGGTGAAGGCAGTGGGAACGGATCTGGTTTACCGAAAGGCAGAGTTTCCACATAGAGGGATGTCGAGGGAAACGCGAACGCTGTTCCGTGATTTTCTACAATTTCCTTGATCTTATAGGCCAAGTTTTCTTTGACCGCTAACCACTCACCCCAGACGGTTGTTTTGGTAAAGCAATACAACATGATATCAATGCTTGAGCTGCTGAATGTGTCTAAAAAGACAAAAGTCTTAGTTTTGTGAGGATCAGTTTCAAAGTCAGGATTGGAATGTAAGTAGTCAGAAATATCACGAATGATATTGCGCATTTGCTCGTGTGTGCTTCGATATTCCACGCCGATGCTCCAGTAAATCCGACGTTGGGTCATGCGAGAATAATTCACGAGGGCTTCGCTCGCCAACTTGGAATTTGGAATAGTCACCAGGGCTTTATCAAAACGCCGAATTTTTGTGGCCCGAAAGCCGATGGCTTCAACGTTTCCTTCCACATCAGGTGTCTTGATCCAATTGCCTTTTTCAAACAGGCGATCTAAAAAAATGGTGAGGCCGGCAAACATGTTGGCGATAAAATCTTGAGCGCCGAGAGCGACGGCCATGCCCACCAGACCTAGACTTCCAAGGACGGCCGCCACATTAAATCCCCATTCCTGAAAAATTGCCGCGATTCCTAAGCAAACAATGATGGCTTTCACCAATTTGACAAAAAAGCCTTTGACGGTTTGGTGCATACTTTCACTGCCAAATAATCCCACGGCTCTGTCGAATAACAGGGAAAGGGGGTCTACCACTCGATAAATGGCCCAGAAAATAGTGAGGGCAATGAGAGATCGAACAAATTGCGCGAGGAGCTGTACCGCAGTGTCTGATAACGTGACAAATTGTCCTGCGAAATAGAGCCCGATGACGACAAAGGCAAATTCAAGCGGATGTTCAAGAGCGGCAATGACTTGATCATCTACATCGGTCTTGGATTTTTTTGCTAACGATTTTAGTGATTTCATGGTTGTACGGAAAAAGATGCGTCTGGCTAAAATGAAGAGGAGGAAAATGCCAATTGCCTGAAATATTTCACCTAAGTTTGTGCCGAACACTCCAATCTTCCAAACTGCTTGTAATTCTTTTCCGAATCCATCAATCATTTAATATTTTTCCTTTTTCGAAATATCTTAGGAGGGTTCGTCCATCCTAGTGACGATGAATTTGTCGTTCTACTTGGTTCTACTTAATTGGATTGCCAAAGGGGGTGTCCCTTATTGAAGTTGCTTACGAAATTTTGCGAAGGTTTGGCGTTGAGCTTTACTCACTTTGGGATAGTGTAGGTTAAGGTTTTCTAATGTTTGCGTGATGATTTCAGCTACACACATGCGCATAAAAGGTTTATTGTCTGCAGGAATGGCATACCAAGGGGCCCATGACCGGGACGTAGTATTGACGGCAGCTTCATAGGCTGCCATGTACTGGCCCCAGAGTTTCCGTTCTTCAAGGTCCTTCTGAGAAAATTTCCAATGTTTTTCCGGTTCCGTGAGACGGGCGAGTAGGCGCTTACGCTGTTCGTCTTTGGAAACATGGAGCCAAAATTTTAAGACAATCGTTCCATTTCGAGCCAAGTGTAACTCATGGTTTCGAATTGATTCCAGACGTTCTTCCCAAATGTTCGACATGGAGGGCTGTGGGAGTTTCTGGGATTTGAGATAGTCAGGATGAACGCGTACAACTAAGACTTCTTCGTAATAGCTTCGATTAAATATGCCGATTCGTCCTCGTTCTGGCAAACGAGAAGTCGTGCGCCATAAAAAATCATGATCTAATTCTCGATGTGAAGGCTGCTTGAAAGAAGAGACTTGGCACCCAGCTGGATTTATCCCTCGCATCACGGCGCGGATCGTGCCGTCTTTTCCCGCGGCATCCATGGCTTGAAAAATTAGTAAGAGAGAATATTTATCGTGTGCATAGAAGCATCGTTGCAATTCATCAAAATGATCAATGTACTGCTGCAAACGCTTTTCACATCGTTTCTTGCTGGGAGCTGACTTTGGAGGTCGAGTGGGTGCGTGCTTATACCGAAAAGACTGATCAGCGGGAATCAAGTAGGGATTGGGAGTGGCATCAAACATGACTAGCAGCGCGTATATGATTATTTGTTAAAGGAGGACATTGAGACACAATGCCCTCCCTCGAAAATCTGCTAGCTAGCCAGAATAAACGTAATCTTCATCGTGATGCGATATTGCACCACTTTCCCTTTTTCGATTTTGACCGATTGGTCTTTTACCCAAGCGCCAGACACATTCTTTAACGTTTTATTCGCACGCTTGATTCCTGCTGCCATAGCATCGTCAAAGCTTTTGGGTGAGCTGGCAATAATTTCTGTGACACGAGCAATTGTAGCCATTAGAACCTCCTTAATTATGAGTAAAAGGTTGGCACGTAGGAAGGGAATGAGAATTTAGTTCTTTTCATTCATATGTGCCTGAGGGGATTGGACAAAAGTTAATGTCGAGAATTTCAACGAAACACTTTTTCGGTGAGCTAAGATTGTCAGATGCAATGACCTTCAACAGAGGGTAAAAGAAAACTCTTGAAACGTCAAATAGTTGAAATGAAAAAAAATAAATCTACGTAAACGGTCTTAAGACTTTAATAATTCTATGAAAATTTAAACACGGTAAAAGGTATGGCAAGACAATAACAATGATAGATGTGAGTTTCTGGACACCTGCTGAGAGTGTGATACGATAAAAAAGGTTGCAATTTTCATAAATAAAGGAGAAAAAATATGACGTTGTTGAAAATAATTGTTTCCATGTTGAGTGTATTGGGGTTCATAGGATGTGCCAATCACATGAACGAACCCACTTCGCATCAATCTGCTCTTGGACAGGGTATAGTTGAGGGAACAAAAGGCTACCAGCAATTACAGAATGATCCCATGATGAAGAATGGGGTGGTTCGAAAAATTCGTGGCCAAGTCCACCACCTTGAAGGCGCAGCCTATGTCGTTCATACGAATGGGAATGACGAAGTGCGCCTGCCTGTGGATGAAAACACAAGTATCGATCGCCCGGCCCACAAAGGGGACTGGATTGATGCCTATGTCAACGAATCTGGTCGTGCAATTTTTATTCGAAATGTTGATTCACAGATTATTCTAGAATAAACGATTCTGTTCGATACTCTGTACTTTTTTCGAATGAACGTAGATCCCCTAGGGTGTTAAGGAGATAGACTTACACGTCGTGAGTGGAATTCGGTTTAGGAACTTCTACTTCCATCCCTGGAAATTCATCTCGAAGCGTCATGGCAAATGCGAGAGATTGACGTTCTTCACCATGAACGACAAAGACTTTTCGTGGGTGTGGGGTAATGCTTCGCACATAGCCAAGTAAATCGTCTCGGTCAGCATGAGCCGAAAATCCATTGAGCCGAACCACCTGTGCTCGTCGTTTTGTTGGTACACCGAAAATAGTTACGGTATCCCATTCCTCAACTAGTTTTCGTCCAAGCGTATGTTCGGCTTGAAACCCCACTATCACGATGACATTCGCCTCATCCTGAATCGCATGTTTCAAGTGATGAACGACCCGCCCACCTTCACACATTCCTGAAGCCGAGACGATCACACAGGGCCCTTTTTTTCGATTCAATGCTTTGCTGTCTTTGGCCGTTGACACAAATTTGATGTATTTGGAAGCAAACACATCGCCTGTGGCCGTAAAGGTACGATAGGTCTCCTCGTCATAACATTCTGGATGTCGGCGAAAGACTTTTGTCGCTCTAGATGCGAGGGGCGAATCGATATAAATGGGAATAGGATCAACTTCACCATTTTTCACTAAAGCCTTAATGCGCATGATGATATCTTGTGTCCGGCCAACCGAAAAGGCTGGGACAATAATTTTACTCTTGTGTTGAATGGCATGCTGAACGAGTTGTTTGGCGATGTCTTTTCGGCGGTCTTCTTCATCACGATGTAATCGATCGCCATAGGTCGATTCAATAATCAACACATCACAGGGCGGTGGCGGAGACGGGTCGCGAAGAATCGGCATATTGCCGCGGCCTAAATCACCAGAAAACAGGAGTGATGTGGTATTTCCTCGATTGCGGTGCTGGAGCCAAATAGCAGACGATCCAATAATATGTCCTGCATCATGAAAACGCGCTGTCACATTAGCCGCCAGTGAGACAGGTTGTTTATAGCCTGCTCCTTGAAACTGTTTGACGATCCGTTGGACATGGTCCGTAGAATAGATCGGACTGACGCATTTTCTCCCACGTCGACGTTCGAGTTTATTCACGTACCGACAATCGTTTTCCTGAATGCGGGCTGAGTCAGCTAGTAGGAGTTCCGTCAAGTCGGCGGTGGCATCGGTCATATGCACGGCACCTCGAAACCCATGCTTCGCTAGGACTGGGAGGGCACCTGAATGGTCAATGTGGGCGTGAGACAAACAGACGGCGTTGATAGATTTAGGGTCAAAGCCGAGATGCCGATTACGTTCAAGCGTTTGATCCCGTCGGCCTTGGAACATGCCACAATCTAGGAGGACGCGGGTCTTGCCTGCATCAACTACATGACGGCTGCCAGTAACTGATCGAGCCGCACCGTGAAAAGAAACTTTCATGACGATGTCCCTTCCTGATGTTCGGTTGCAATGATATCCCAGGTCTCTACAGCGGTTTCTGCATAATGAAACAAGTCTAGGTCTTTAGGACTAATCAGACCACATTCCACAAATTTCTTCCAATTAATCAGGTCTTCCCAGTAAGCTTTTCCGATTAACACGATGGAAAGCTTTTTCACTTTTCCGGTTTGGATAAGAGTCAAGGCCTCAAAGAGCTCATCCATCGTGCCAAATCCACCTGGAAAGACGACGAGTGCTTTGGCTCGATAGAGAAAATGCATTTTGCGGATAGCAAAGTAGCGAAATTGGAAGCAGAGGCTAGGAGTGATGTAAGGATTGGGCGCTTGTTCAAAAGGAAGATTAACATTTAGTCCAATGGATTTTGCCCCCACATCAGCGGCCCCGCGATTGCCGGCCTCCATGATGCCTGGTCCTCCTCCTGTGACAATCACATATTCGCAGCGGCCATTCAATTGACAAGTAGAAGACACCAAGCGGCTAAATTCTTGTGCTTCATCATAATAAGGAGCTAAGACCAATTGATTCTTGGCGATGGCGACGGCCTGTTGTCTCTCAGCATCATGGGGTAATTGAGCAAGGCCCTGTTTAGCTTTATTTAATTTTGCTTCGGCGGCTGTAGGTGCGACCAATCGGGCACTACCAAAGACCACGATGGTTGATTCAATGCCCTCATCTTGATGAATCAGCTCAGGCTTTAACCATTCCAGTTGGAGGCGGGCTGCCCGTAATTCATCACGTTGCAGGAATTCCGGATCCGAATCGGCTCGCTTATAGGCTCGTGAGGATGATTGAGGTGAATCAGACATTGATGCACAAGAAGTGTGAAAGAGGGGAGTGAGGAGATTATAAAGATCTCCTTTCAGAATGGGAACAGTTGATGGCAACGTTCAGGAAAGTTTTCGAGGTTGGGACTGTTGATTATTTCACTCTTACTGCAAATATATGCCTAAGAGGAAACAGACAACATTAGTCTGAAAAACGTTCAAAAAAATCTGCTTTGATCTTTTCGAAAGGTTTGTCCTGTCCTGAGTGGAGCCGAAGTGACGACCGCCAATTGTCTCGGGTGTCTCGTAGGGTAGGCCATATGTTTGACGAGAGATGTACCTTACCCGCAGGCTGCACGGCAGCAAGGCGGGAATGACGCTCGTGTCAGTTTTCCATATTTCTGGATGAGTTGCTTGACGAGGTCAGAAGACTAGTGAAGTTTGCCGAACCTCGTTACAATCTAAAAAATGGCTCTATTGGACATCATTTTGGTTTGGATTCATTTGATCGCGGCGACCTTTTGGGTTGGAGGCATGCTGTTTCTTTCTCTTGTCGCGGTCCCTCTTTTGAAAAAGGCTTTTGATCCAACGATTGCTCAAAGAGATTTTATCAATCTGGCCAGGCGGTTTCGTATGTTGGTATGGGGTGCTCTGACTTTTCTCATTGTGACGGGAGGCATGCTTCTTCCCAATCAGGTGGATTTTTCAACCGGAGAGTGGCCACTTCCCGTGCGTATTAAATTAACTCTTGTGCTATTGCTCATCTTTGTATCCCTGTCCCATGATCGATTCATTGGCCCAAAAGTTCGAACACTCAAGCACAAACCCGCTTCCACCTTAACTCCTCTCGAAAGCATCCTTCTGAAACTCTCCCCCATCCTGAGCCGCCTCACCATGGTATTGGGATTGGCCATACTCTTCTCCGCAGTGGTTATGGTCCGGTCCTGATTCACTTCTTGAGTTTGGATTTCCCCAAGCTTTCTCCAATTCAATAATTTCAAAGTATTTATTTCCTCTCTGTTCTATTAAAAATCACAAAAAAGTTATCAGAATAGATACATATTTTATCTATTTAGATACAAACTTAAAGAAGTGCGCTGCATATTAAATGGGCATTTTCAATCTAATGTATTGTTGTATTGTTTTTCATAGAAAATATTTCCTGTAAAAGTCCAAAGCTATCTTTAAGCCATGGGTCTCAACTTTGCAGGAATATTTCAAAAAGTCCTATTTCACATAACCTAATGCCATTTAAATTGAGTTAATTCAATTAGAAATTGGTAAAAAATCATGAAGAAAACTTGAGCTTGCGATTCCCCACAGTCTTTCCCCGGGGACACAATATTTTAAAATAGGGAGATGGGGAAGGCTCCTTTTGCAAAACGAGCGACTGTTTTTAGTAGATTCACTATCACATCGTATTTCCCGTGAAATATAGAAAAGGCTTATTGGAGTCTGATGTGGTTGAGTTCCTTGGGGAGACTGAGCTGAACGCTACGATATGGAATTTGAACGGCTAGATTGCAATCGGGATCATTTTCCTTTGCTATGTTCGGCTCATCTGAAGATTCCGCTGGGGGAAATGGTACGAATTTTCAAGAGTATCACGGGCCGAGAGTTGTTTCGGTGCAAATCGGCATTGAATTGAAGAAAGACTTGTGGGACGGGGAGTTTTGCTCAGATTGATATTTGGCGAGGACCCTAGGAGAAGGAGACACCTTGAAAAGGTGTCGAACGGTACGTGCAAGGGCAAGGCAAGCCTTGAGAAGAGCTTCGACAGATGATGTCTTTCTAAAACATTGTGGTCTTACCTGGAGGAGCTTTATTTCTTAACAAAATTTTTAATTGACTATTCTGAGTTACTTTCTTCAAAAATTAGGAGACATTATGAAAATATTTTGTAATTTTCTAATAAGTGCTATTTTTATTTTTTGTCCCCTATTAAGTTTTGCTGAAGAATGTCTTGAAGATGTTGAGTGCCCTATAAATTTTGTTCCTACTGCTGTAACGATACTTGAAGACACGACCCATACTTTTAAAGACATAAAAGTAGAAGATAACGATTTAGACCGTGTTAAATTTTCAGTGGAAAAAGGAACGTTAAATGTTCAAAAGCAAGATGGACTGGAAACGATACTTGGGAAAGAAGGCAAAACAATAACGCTCTCTGGCCCGCAAGAGATAGTTAATTCAGCCTTAGCAAAGTTGCGTTATAAAGGAAATCTTAATTATAGAGGCCCTGATACTTTGACAATGGCGAGTGTGGACCAAGAAAATCATAAGACTACTGATTTAGTTCAGCTTATGATTATTGCTGGTGGTGTTGATGGTCCATGCATTGCTTATCCGAAGGCCGATAACGAAGGGAGCCATATCGGGGATTGGTTCTCAAATCTTTCAGTAGGGAGTGTGGTCAATTACTCAGTCGTTCGATACAACCTTGCAGATAAAAAATCTTCTTTTAATGCTAAAGCATTTGGATTTGGAGTTGCCTTTAGATATTACACGGACCATCAATTAGATCAGGCAAATACAGACGATATAGCAGATGTTCCGTTAGCGTGTAGAGCAAGGACTACAGATCTACTCGATTTTAATGTAGCACCAGTTGGAGAAAAACCTAAAATTGGTTCATCCTGGTCAATCTCCCCAACTTTTTATGTTTTTAAAGATAAAAATGAAAATGATTTAGGAACCCAGATTGCTCTGAACTTTGGTTTCTTAAATGATTTTTTAAGCATTGGTGTAGGTTGGAATTTATCTGGAGGGGATGCAGGAGAATGGTTTGTATTGGCTGGCCCCAGCGTAGGATTTCAATTTTAGTCTTAGCCCGGGTGTTGTGTAGCAATGGGTTACTTCAAGGGAAAAGCTCATGATGTTAATTGGTGAAATGAGGACCATCCTGTTGCAGCTATATTTCTCGTGAATTGCGTGAATCAATATGAAAAATAGAAATTCTTGCTAATTTTAAAATAGCGATAGGTTGAAATGATTTATGTTGCTTTCTACTTTTCCCCCTTGTAGTCATGGAGTGAATATATGATTTTTTCTCTCCGGTTTGTGCTTTTCGCAGTTTTTCCTTTGCAGTTGCTAAGTTGTGCTAATACGTTTCAAGTTCCTACACACCAACTTGGTCATATGATTGCGTTAAAGAGTGATGGAGAATCATTTGAGTTGAGACCTCCAGATGGAGAATCGTTTTATCAAAAGTCTTCTTATGGAAGTCTTGAAGGACATGTTAAGGCTATTGTCAAAAACGTACAAAAAGAAAGAAAAAGAGATGCGCACAGAAAACGAATTTTAATTTATGTGCATGGAGGGTTAAATGGGATTGAGGGTTCCATTAAAGAAAGTAAAGAGTTAATCCATTTGATGAAAAAGAGAGGGCAGCGCGAAGACGGTGAGATGTATTACCCTATAATCGTTAATTGGGATTCAAGTATTTGGGAATCATATAAAGATCATATATACAGGATTCGTCAAGGAAAAGAGGTTCCCACATGGCAGAGTTTGCTTTCAGCCCCATTGTATTTTTTGTGGGACGTTGGTCGTGCTGTTGTTCGATATCCCATTACCCTTGGTTCGCAAATTTATAAAGGGATCAGTCAAGTTCCTACGACAAGTAGAGAAGATATTGAAAAAATGAACAAAGAGTATTTTGATGTTCGTTTTCAATCAGACCAAATCCTGCTAGGAGAAGATAATAGAGAGACTGGCATTTGGAACTCGATAGCTGATGGCTTTACGTATGTTTTTCCTGGTGTTTTGAAATTTGTTACCACTCCGGCTCTAGATGCTTTTGGCAAACCTGGATGGGACAATATGATTCGTCGTACCCAAACTGTTTTTAGAACTCCCCAAGAATTCAGTCCTGATGTTGATTTCTCAAATAAAGTAAGTGCCTTGGTTCGCCTCGAAGATAATATACTCTCTCCTAATTTTATGCATGAGAAATCGGAACAACTAAGGAAAAGGCCAACCGGTGGACTATCTCAACTAATGGAAGAATTGCGTGAACTTAAAAAGAAAATTCGTGAGAAGGAGAAAGGAAAATCTCAGACTCCTGAATACAAAATCACCCTAATCGGACATAGCATGGGAACTATTATTCTTAATGAGCTAATCAGGCTCTATGGGGATAGTGTGTATTGTGGAGACACCAATATGGAATGTTTAAACAACAAGAAAAATAATGAACTAGATAAAGATTTTGAAATTGATGAAATTGTGTATTTGGCAGCGGCTTGTACAATTGGAGATTTCGAATCGTCTGTCATTCCCTATATGCAACAACATCTGAATACTAGGTTTTACAATGTAACGCTACATCCTAGAGCCGATGCTAGAGAATTATATAGATTTGATGCATTTCCAAGAGGAAGCCTTTTAGAGTGGATTGATGATTTTGCGAGAAACCCAGCATCTTTTATGGAGCTGACCCTTGGGAAGTGGAATAATGCTATAAGGGCCTGGCATATTATTCCACAAGAAATTCGAGGTCGAGTCACTTTGAAAGGATTTGGGATTGAAGATTCAGAGTTTAACCATATTATTAAAACCAGGCCGCAAAAACATTCTGAAATTAATGATATTGATCAACGTTTTTGGAAACCTGAGTATTG
>JAVJHY011947453.1:0-31763 GCA_035593235.1 Phascolosoma agassizii
TAGTACAACTCGTTGACAGACAATAACTTAGAAGCTTAATTGCCCCGGGAGATCAGGATGCACATTTCTAGATTAAGATCATGACCACAAAAATGCACATTCGGAAAATTACACTAATTCTATATCTAACCATAGTGCAACCCGTTAACAGACAACAACTTAGAAGCTTAATTGCTCCGGGAGATCAGGATGCACATGTCTAGATTAAGATCATGACCACAAAAATGCACATTCGGAAAATTACCTAATTCTATATCTAACCAGATGGTTATTAGTAATTATTTTAATATGTCACAAGATTACAACTTAAGAAACAGAAATGACAAAAATTAGTACAACTCGTTGACAGACAATAACTTAGAAGCTTAATTGCCCAGGGAGATCAGGATGAAACATTAATGTTTTTATATCTAGGTCTACGCCATCAAGTAGCTTCATGCTAAAGCCTATAAAAATAAGTGCTATTTTTTTTCATTATTTTACCTTATTATTTTAACGTATAAATGCCCAAGTTCGCTGATCAATAATGCAACTGATATTCCCAGCAATAGGCTGTTAGGATGGATCTTTTCATTGTTATTCCAGAATCGAAATAGGGAATACGCTACATACATCAAAAGAAAAATAGCTTGGCCTTTCATTTGTTCTCCTCTTCGTCGTCATCTTCAATCAGTAAATCTCTATATTCTTCAAACAGTGCCTTAGCCTCTTGAAACTCTTGGTAGACCTCTCTAGCATCAAATGCTGCCATGCCCCCAGCAATCATGCCTCCTGGAACATCACCTCTAGATGCTTCAAATACGGCTATTCCAGCCTCAAGAGCGGCTCTACCAGCGTGGGTAATACAATCATCAAGCTTTTGGTAAGCTTCTTCCTTAAGCTTTTGGCAAGCTTCTTCCTTAAGCTTTTGGTAATCTACTTCCTCAATCTCTGCGCGTCTAGCTTTTTTGGCATCTAAGCAACCAAGGGAAAAAGCTCCGCATGTTAAAATTACCACGCATATTGATTTGCTCATTTATCTCCTTTAGGTATGATGATTTTGTAATATCCAATAGAGTCGGATTTCTTAGCGTATTTTCCAAGATCGATGCCGTCTAATTTCATCTTCTCCATATCGTAGGTCACCCTGGATGGACAGCGTACAATCTTAAAACCGTAAGCTGTAAAATTCCCATCATCACCAAAGTCTTCAATCTGGGCTTTAAGGGACTTTTTTTTCCCTTCAAGAGCTTTAATCTCTTTATCGAGGGATTGGTATTGGTAAAGCAGTCTTTCAAGGCTAATATCCTCTACATTGATAAAATCTTTTGCCGAGGCAGCAGGAGGAATACCAATTTTAACACCCTTCCAAAACTCATCAGCTTTTTCCCTCATCAAGGCGATTCTTTTTTCATCTCGATGCACCTCTAAAAAAATGCAACTACGATCTCTAAAGTCCCACAAAGCAATATATGCGTCCTTTGCGTCAGTGATCATGATCTGCCATTGCACTTGATCGGTCCAATAGGGATGGATATACCCAGTGTTTTTAGCCATATCTAAGGTCTTAAAAGACATAGGGCATTTGATTTCGCACACAACCTTTCTAGAGGCATCCCATCCATCGAGTGAGACTTTAAAATACGAATAGACATCATCTTCAGCACACAATGGCTTTAATGAGAGACCCTTATTTTCATTTACCCATTGTAAAGCTATATCTTCATGATCTATTCCATGTTGCATAGCCATATTAATAGGGTCATCCAAAATATAGCCGCACTTTTTCTGCCACAATGTAAGTGGAGTTGAATAAGGATTAGATCCCATAATGATTGAGATCTCAGAGGCCCCTATTCCAGAACTACGCCATTTTTTCCAATCAGAAGATCGTTGATCGAGCTCACAAATTTTCATGATTTTTTCTTGTTGTTTTTATGCTTAAGGTATCCGGTAATGAACCATGCGGCCAAAAACAAGCTGGAACAAATAATTAATGTAACATCAAATGTCATGTTCAAAATAAATCCTTAAAATGGTATTGGTTCATCTCCTGAAGAAGCCCCTGTCATGCCAAACGAATTCTCAAAGGCAGGTGCTTCGAATCCAGAAATCTTTTCTTCTTTTTTCTCAGTGCTGACAGAGCCGACAAACGACATAGAAAATGGATGTACATAAAGCTTAACAGCCGGATCACCTTGTTTGTTTGTGTATGCCTGAGGAGCTCCAAGATCTCCCATGACGCATACTCTAGACCCCTTTTTAAGGTACTCAAGCATTCCACTAAACAAAGGGATGCGATCTTCCCAGATGGTCACTTGATACCAAATAGTAGTATCTTTTTTTACCGATACAGCTAAAGAAAAGCTGATGACCTTACGATCGTTTGGAGTAAATCTTTCCTCAGGATCAGCGCCTAGATTCCCGATTAGTGTTATTTTCTGCATAATTCTCCATTTGGTAAGAGCTGATCAAAAGGGCTGTAGGACCTAACAGCTCTCACCCTAATGGTCCTACATATTTTTTTACTTGTCCTTGTTTAAGATCTTTTATCCTAAAAAGGACTTTATCAAATTCTTTATGTGGTAAATCCGATAGTTTCGATATTTTATACCCATCCAGAATACTATCCAAGGTTTCCTCCATCCCGACCAGTTCATGGGAAATAGTCTTTAATTGAGAGACGGTAATGTTATTGGACTCTTTCACGGGGCTTCTGTGGGAATCCATGACCTTTTCAGCGTCATCGTCCTCATCAGATGCCACTACACCAACCATCGCAGCATACGTGTATCGCCTTAGATATGTGATGTAGGAGCCTATTGTCTGGATGTCTTGCTTTGGAGGTAATACAGGCATCTTAGACTCCATCCATTCGCCGGATATGTGACCAAGCCTTGTGCATAGATATGTCTTGCCCAGATCATCGCATACAACTCTTTGGATAACGCACAGACCAGCTTTAGATAGATAGGGCCTAGATGCCCTTACGATGCCCGTCAGATCACAATACTTGCTTTTAAAAAAGGGGTTTACGTTGTCCGTCTTTGCCACTTCCATATCTAGCTGTGCTTTAGCAAGAGCTTCAAATAATTTACCCAATGAATTGGACTCAAATGGATTTTGGTGTATTTGAATTTGAGGTGTTTCGCTTGTCATATTAATCCTCCTCCTTCTTCTGTATTTTAAGTGGTCCTTTGGTCATCTTTGCACCTAAGAAAGCGCACAACTCTTCTACGGCATCTTCAAGAAGATCTACATCTCCTGTAACATATAAATGGTCTAAAACTGCTTCCATCCATTGTCTTGCCCATACAATTTCAGAGTCTTCTGTAAACTCATCATCTAGTTCATCCCACATATTCAACTCAAATGTTGTTGATTTAAATTTAACCATAGATTAATATATTTACAGATATTTACGCAAGAATTAATTAACGAGAAGTTAAAATGCAAACGATCTTAAAATCAATCAAAGAAAAAAAAGTATCTCTAGGATACTTGTCAGAGACAACGGGGTATACTGTCCCTCATTTAAGTAACGTTTTAAATTCCAACAAAAGAGCAACTAAATCCTTTTATAAGTCCATCATTCATGCCCTTAAGGTGCATAAGAATTTTACAGCTAAAGAGATTCAGGAGTTGTTGGACTCTACAAAAGACAATATTGACTACACATCTTGGGGGTAATCTTAGTTACTATTTGAATACAAGCGAAGGATCAAAAAACATTCTGCCTTAACCCCTTAAAGACCAAAAGGTTCCGATAAGGACTCAAAAAATCCTCTTGATATCATCTAAAAGGTTAGCTAACTTGATCGATTCTTAAAAGAAAAAGACACTCCATTTATCTTTGCTGGATAAGAGTGTCTTTTTGAGGACATTGATGTAAAAAGACTTTAACATCTCTTTCTTCTCCTTTCAAGAATATTTTTTTAAAACACGATAAAATTGAATCTAGGAAATATCAATAACATCAATAAACTTGAATCTAGGAGATTCCAATGTCAGAAAATAATAAGCCACATGTTAATTTAACACAAGACACAGAAAAAAGTTTAAATAAAACATTTTTCTGTGGAGACGAGTCATCTTTACACAGATACAGAACCGAGATTCCTAATATAATTTTTGACTTAGGCCTATCTCCCATAGAGCTTATAGTCTATCTAGCTATCAAAAGGATCGCAGGAGATACAGGTGCATGCTGGTATAGCGTTCCAAATTTAGCAAAAAAAATTGGGATTAGTGTTCGCTCTCTTCAATATGCTAAAAAAGCTCTCTCATCTCCATATCCCACTTTAGGCGGAGTGCCTTTGCTCCGTATAGAAAAAAGAAAAGTGAAAGATCGCCTCCCATCATCTCCAATACATCTTTCAGATGTCATAGTCATAAACGATATTTGGGAAATTAACTTTAAAGTATTTTATGGCGGTGCAAATAATGCAGGAAGAGTGGCGCACCAAATGCACAAGGGTGGTGCAAATAATGCAGGAAGAGTGGCGCACCAAATGCACAAGGGTGGTGCAAATAATGCACCCAAAGAAGAACAAGAAGAAAAAGAACAAGAAGAAGAATATAATAAAAGGTCCGAACGAAGTTCTTCTCCTCCTTCGGCTGAAGCCTCGGAGTTGTTTTTATATTTTCTTTCAAAATTAAAAAGTAGAAATCCAAAAACTAAAGAGCCTAATAAAACAAAATGGCCTAAAGTTTTTGATTGCCTCTTGAGAATAGATAAGCGTTCTAAAGAGGAGATCATAGAGGCTATAGATTGGATTGATCAAAGCGCCAATGGTTGGTTTCGTAAATCTATTTTATCACCCGAGGCGTTGAGGCGTGGATTCGATCAACTTATAGCTGATAAATCCGAGTCTATGAACGATCACAATAAATCCCTAAACAGAAAATACGCAGTTCAGCTTAAAGAAAAATACCCTCAAGAATTAAAAAAAATGATATTCGACAAATTTGGGGTGACAAATCCGGAAACAGGAAAAGATATTAGCTTTAATTTATCTCATGAAGTTTTTAAAGATTTGTTTGTTTCCATTTTTGGAGGCCAACGTACATGATAGAGAACATCAATTGGAACCAAAGCGAGAAAAAGTCCGAGGATATTGAAGTCCCTTTACATATAGAGAACATCAATTGGAACCAAAGCAAGAAAAAGTCCGAGGATATTGAAGTCCCTTTACATGCCGATATTAATTGTAACATTGAATACGCCAGAGAAACATGGATGAAATTAAGAGATCACAACGTTAAGCACATCAAAATCGATTGGGACGAAAATTCACATTATGGAGATGCAAACATCGTGTGGGTATGCACCGATGTAAAAGATCGTAGGGCAATTGGGGTAAATGCAAATCAAAGTCATGCAAGTTTTAAGCAGGCCTTCTTAGAAGCAGGAAACCAGATCTCTAGAAGCCCTCAGTTGCATTGATTGGCTCCGTCTAGTACGTTGAGTCTCATAAGGAGACTTATTGCCTTAGAGGACATTAAGTAGAAGCAGGAAACCAGATCTTTAGAAGCCCTCAGTTGCATTGATTGGCCCCGTCTAGTACTTTGAGTCTCATAAAGAGGCTTATTGCCTTAGAGGACATTAAAAGGAATAAAATGAAAATACATGAAATAAGGAGTTCACACGACATGAAATTAGGAGTACACACGAATATTGTAGAAGTTTTTTTAACCCTCTTTTACATTTTAATGTTCTGCTAGTACAAAGAAGAAAACAAAGGTGCATATGGAAAATCCAGTAGGTATCAAAACCCATGTTCGAGACATTACCCATGTTCGATACATTCCCCATGTTCGAGACATTTCGTTAAACTTTAAGGACTCATGCAATTATTTTTGCTCAAGACCAAGACTTGCCGCTTCAGTACGTGTTACACAAGACTTGGAAGTTGTGCCTTCTATGTTTTTTAAAGGCGTTGATCACGACATTCAATCAATTCAAAATATAATCACCTTTCTTGACAAAGCTTCTGAAGGGACTAGCTTAACAGCCGACCAGCTAAGGCATCTTGTAGAACAAAAAATTAATCAGCCAATACAAGCAGCTTTATTAATAAAGATCACACTGGGTCTTGTATTAAAAATTAACAAGGCAGTAGAGGAAATATTAACGCAATATGCGACTACTGATTTATGAGACTCCCATAGCACAAAAGCGTCCCCGTTTTTACAGGGGCATTGTGTACGATGCTCAAAAGGCAGACAAACGCAAATGGAAATCCATTATCAGTACACAGATGATTGAAAATGGCAACTGCGCGATTCACAGCGAGCCAATACATGTCACTTTGATATTTTACATGCCGATAGCAAAAAGCCTATCAAAACGAAAGCAAAAAGCCTTAGACAAGAAGCCGCATATTACAAAATCGGTAGGTGACTTGGACAATTTAATCAAATTTGTGTTAGATGTAATGAACAATATCGTTTATGAAGATGATGCATTAGTATACAAAATTGAGGCTAAAAAGATGTATGACCTAAATCCAAGAGTTGAGATAAATATCACTTGTGGAGGTTCATGATGAAAGAGCACGCAGCAGCTTGCCTTGATGAAATCGACGAAAAGACACTACAGTATTTGATTTTGAAGGCGAATGAAATCGGGTCTAGTGGACGAGAAATTTACCGCGTTTATAGTGAAACAGTTGCCAACAAAAGACATATTTATTTTGATGTAGAACCATTAAAGGGTCACCATAAATTGGATTGACGTACAAACCAGCCTGCCGTTTTACAATGAGATTTGTATTGTGTGGGGTACAAGGCTAGAGTTTAGTTATGAAGACGCGCCCCCATATCAGTTTTTCATCGCTACTCTAGACCCCCAAGATGTCTGGACGGATATCCCCAGCATGGAAACTTTACGTGTGCAGCACTGGATACGGGTTTTATCGCCTGACGGTTCTCCCGTATCTCTTTTCTTGGATGAAGATGAGTTTGGATGACCAACAGTGAATTGACAAATCGTCATTAGATAGTGTATAATTCAATTCATAAAGTAGGAAGCTTCATGCAATTTATGCACTGTACTACATGTCATCATCTGGTTCAAGTCAACGCAACAGGTATTTGTATGGGTTGCCAAATGGGTTTTGCTGGACCTCAAGAAGATTCTTGGGAATTTCATCGAGAAAAAATTAAGAAACAGGAATTTAAAGCTGTGCTTGATGACGTTTTAGAAAAAGCAGCTTCCGAAATCACCGATCAGCCCGTCAATGCGCCAGCAAATAGAAGAAGAGAAAAAAGGATTAAGAAAACATGACAAACATTCAATATGTAACGGTTAAACAGCAGTACGAAAACTAGGCAGAAAGACTTTGATCCGTCGTGACCTATTTTTAAATTGGCTAGAAACGCAGCCCAAGATGCCTAATTATGAGCAAAAACAATGATTGGATAAACATTTCAGAGTTTCATCCAGAAAATGATCTTCCATGTGAATATGTAATTGAAATCACGTGTAGAGGCTGGTTTCGTCCCAATGATGAGGAGCCTAAGAATTTTGATGATTTTGCTAGATTTGCAGCAGATGAAAGACATCTACCAGTCGCAAAAATTGTTAAATGGAGACGATTGGAAACAGGCGAACCATGGGAAAAGGGGCAAAAACTTGTACGAGAACATAGAAATCAAATAGCGGAAAAAAGCAGTGAAGCCAAGCCGAATATGGATGACTAGTGACACTCATTTTTTTAATGAGAACATCTTACGAAATGAAAATAGGCCGTATGACAACGTTGGGCAAATGAACTCGGCTTTGACTCTTAATTGGAACAACCTGGTTTCTTGTGAGGACCTAGTGTACGTACTAGGAAACTTTGGAAACGCATGTCCTGAAGATTTAAGAAGGTTATATCAAGAGCTTAATGGAAGGATTACACTAATTCGCAGCAAAGCAGAAGATCCCTTATATAGGCTTATAGACGTGGGATTTGATTCTTTAGCTGATCAAGTTGGCTTAAAATATAAGCATTGGAATTTTGTGATGACTCATGCCCCATTAGAAGAACCGTTTTATGATGACACTTCTCATCCTTTTATCAATTTGCATGGACATATTCATTGGAAAAATAGAGCTCACCGCAACAGGGTTAATGTTAGTTGCAAGGCTTGGAATTTTGCCCCTGTTAATCTGGAAGAAGTTATAATAGAATATAAAAAAGAAAGGACCAAAAATGGGCTATACGATCAATCTAGTATATAAAGACGGAAACACTTTAAATGTGGACTTTCCCGAAGAGGAATACCAATTGTTTTTTGGTTGTCTTAACGAAAGAAAAGTGTTTTGGGGAAAACAACAAGCAAGAGGTTTTTGGACCAATTTAAATGATGTGCGATATATGTTAATTCACTATCAAGCTACTGCCCAAGTGGCTATGAAAGACGGTATAGAAACCCAAACAGACATAGAAGGTATTGATGCCGTTATACCCATTATACCCGATATAGAGGAATAGTAGATGCAATGGAAATGTCTTTGTAAAAACCTTGATGAGCTCAAGCCTCAACAAAAGAACCCTCGTCAAATTTCCGCTTCTCAAAAAAAAGAGCTTAAAAAGTCTCTAAAGAAGTTTGGCCTAGCAGATCCTCTTATTGTTAATCCGGACGGTACAATCATAGCTGGTCATCAGAGGTATTTTGCACTTTTAGAAATGCAAAAGAGTGGTAAGGCAACCAATGACTTAAAGTATGTGATCTGTATGGTTCCAGATGAGGCTCTAGTGGGCAAAGATTTGGACGAACTTACCATACGACACAACAAAAATAGCGGAGAAGATGATTTTGATTTGCTTGCTGATGGCTATAGTGCAGAAGATCTTATCGACTGGGGATACACCATGGACGAGCTACATCTAGAATCAATACCCGAGCAAAGTGAAGAACCAAAACTATGTCAGCTCACAGCTAAGTTTGAAAACGAAGACGATCTTAGGCAAGCTGAGGTTCATATTGCTACTATTTTAGATCAATATGCTTCGGCCTCATACAAAGTGAAGGTAAAATAATGGCTAAACGTTTTAAGACTGGGCGCCCTCGTATACCGACAATTACCCCAGATCTAGGGGACTTAGAAGACAAGCTGCCCAAAAAGGAGGTAGACTTTGACGCTGTCCTGCATTGGATGGATTTGGGAGCGACCCAAGAAGAAATAGCTGGATCTTTTCGAATTTCAGTGGACACTTTAAGCAGAAGATTAAAAAGTAAATTTGATTTGACGTTTGCGGAGTTAAAAGAAAGAGTATGTGGATCTGCTAAAATCGCTTTGCGTAGAAACCAATTTAACTTGTCAAAAACGAATGCCACTATGGGCATTTGGCTGGGAAAAAACTGGCTTGGTCAAAGAGACGATCCTCAGGGCAATGAAAGCTTTAATGGAGAACTAAAAGACTCTATAGAATCCTTGAAAAAGATGTACACAGACACTTCTAAAGAAAACATTAAGGAAAACAAGAAAGAAGAAGAAGTAATTCTACCGCCCTCCGATAACGTCTAACCCAATTTGCTTAAGTCACTAAAAATCTAGGTGTCAGCTAAGACGAAAAAAACGCATTTCCCAACAAGGAGTAGATGCAAGATTTAAGTAAAAAACAACAAGACTCTTTTTTACATTCTGATGCTCGTATTAATATTTTCGAAGGTCCTGTTCGTGCAGGAAAATCTTTTGTGGCCCTCCTCCGATGGATAGATTTTTGTGCCAATGGGCCTCCGGGACCTCTAATTATTTGTGGCCGAACGGATAAAACGATCAAACGTAATATAATTAGCCCCCTTCAGCAGCTAGTTGGAAAAGCTGTAGTATACAAGCAGGGTAAAGGTGAGGTTCAGCTATACAATCGGACCATGTACGTAGTAGGGGCCAACGATGATCGCGCAGAAGCTAAAATACGAGGTTCAGAGTTTGCTGGGGCATTGATAGATGAGGCCACTCTTATCCCTGAGAATTTTTTTAAGATGCTACTCTCCAGACTTTCTATTCCAGGCTCCCAGCTCTTTTGTTCAACTAACCCTGACTCTCCATATCACTGGTTCAAAAAAGACTTTATCGATAGAGAGCCCGAGCTTGATTTAAAAGTCTTTTCTTTTGACATTCACGATAACCCTTCGCTTTCAAAAAAGTACATTCAAGACCTTTCAAACGAATATCAGGGTCTATGGCACAAACGATATATAGAGGGGAAGTGGGTTCTAGCAGATGGGGCAGTCTTTGACTTCTTTGATGAAAAAATCCATATAATTTCGATGCCGACCTCTCCCGCTACTTATTATATTATGGGTATTGACTATGGCACCACAAACCCTTGTGTATTCGTTCTTATTGGTTATAACCCTGGCGCGTATCCAAACATGTGGCTTGAAAAAGAGTATTACTACGACTCTAAAGAAACGCTTAGACAAAAGTCTGACTATGAATACGTCAAGGATATGGAAGAGTTTATGGATGGCTACTACGTTAAGCAAATTTACATTGACCCATCTGCTGCGTCTTTAAAGCAAGAAATGCTGCGTCATGGAATCGATAGGATATCCGATGCGAAAAATGACGTTCTTCCTGGGATTAGATTTATGGGTCAGCTTCTTACAAACGGAACTTATAAGATTTGTGCTCAATGCACACACTCTATAAAAGAATTTTCTAATTACCTTTGGGACTCTAAAGCTAGCGAAAGGGGACTTGATGTGCCAATTAAAAGGTTTGATCACTGCTTTGTAGCTGGAACACCCGTACTAACAAAAGAAGGGCCCAAGCCTATTGAATCTATACATAAGGGCGAATATGTGCTTACTAGAGCTGGTTGGAATAAAGTTGTTGATAGGTTTGAAAACAAAAGAGAGGTAGCTACATTTGTAGTTTTAGGAAAAGAGTTCACCTGTACGCCTGACCATAAGTTCATTACTGTAGAAGGAAAAAAAGAAGTAAGATTATTGATGCCCTCCGATATTCTTTATACAGAATTGGAGAGTTTGCCATGGATGTCATCATTGAGTTTAAGGGAATCAAATATAGACGCTATAAAGACTCTAAACATGCTAGTGACCGCGCCTACTATAGAGCATATAAACACGATTGCCTTGGAGGATATGGATATCTGCATAGAGACATTTAAAAGCACTACAATGGAGAAATTCCATCCAGACATCATATTCATCACCAAGACGAAAATACCCTTAACAACGACCCTAGCAATCTCAGGTGTATCCCAGCTAGTGAGCATCTTTCACAACATGGAAAAAGTCTTAGCGATAGCCAAAGAGAAGCTAGAAGAAATCATATGCACAAAATCCGCCCTCTTACTAAAAAGTGGCAGTGTAAGTGTTGCAAGATCTTCTTCACAACGCTCAAGCAAAGTCTCACCCACTTTTGTAGTAATAAGTGTAAAAGCAAGTGGCGAAGAGATCATCACGTTGATGATGAGGCAAGAGTCTGTTCTTTCTGCGATAAAGAATTTACATGCAACAAGTATGCCAAAACTCGCTAGTGCTGCCGATCGTGCGGTAAAAGAAAAGCCTAAAGTATCCAGGGTTTATAACCTTCATGTGGATTCAAACCACGAATACTTTGCTAATAATATACTAGTAATGAATTCTTTAGACGCTCAAAGATACGCACTTTTTTCTAATTTTTTTACTTTTCAAGGAAAAGGTATGACAGAAAAAGATGCCGAAGAATTAGAACGTATGTATATTAAACGATAACATAAGTAAACTTTTAATTTACACGATGGAGATAGAGTGAAAAAGCAATCAAAAGCTGAGTAACTAGAGCTTACAAAGAAGAAGTAAAAAACTTTGTGGCTCGAGACTGATCCCCTCTTAGCTGGCCAAGACTAGCAGCCACACCTTTCTTGGAAGGTAATTGCAGAATTGTCTGCAAAATCTTTAACGAAGGGTGTGGCTTGAATAGATCAAATACATTTATATTTCCCGATCCCTCCTCTATTAGCAGGGGGCATTAAATGTATGATGGGCAATCAATAGTCAGCGAATTCAATGAATTATATGAAGACGCCTATTATGCATGGAATCCGTTCTACCCTTTGGCAGATATAGATTTAAGAATGTATTTGGGCGATCAGTGGGACAACAAAGAAAAACAAAAGCTCTATGAAGAAGGCCGTAATCAATGGGTTTTCAATCTCATACGTAAAAATATCAACATGGTGGACGGTTATCAACGTTCACATCGTTTAAGCTCTATAGTAGTTCCTCAAGAAAGTAAAGACCAACAAGGAGCCGATGACCTCTCAGATCTTCTTCTTTTTGTTATGCAGGCAGGGGATGGTTATAAATATATTTCTGATTCTTTTTCTGGGGCAATAAAAACTGGATGGAACTTGTGTACTGTTTACCTTGATTATCGTGAGGATCCGGTAAATGGTGACATAAAGTTTGGCAGGGAGCCCTATTCAGGTTTTATCACTGACCCATATTTTACTAGGTTAGACTTAGAAGATTGTTCATATGTTATTAGGCGTAAATACATGAGTCCTGAGCAAGCTGCCTCTATGTTACCTGGAATGGAAAAAGAGGTTTGGGATATTCACTCTTCTGGTTGGTCGCGTGATGACAAATTTACATGGCTTCCATATCAAACTCAACCTAATGGACAGGACTATATTGCCTACAATGAGTTCTACAAACAGATGTGGAAACAAGTGCCTGTTTTGGTTGATAAAGAAACAGGAGAATACACTGAGTGGGAAGGTCCTAAAGATGCTTTGAGATTTTTATTGCAGCAGCATCCTCAACTTACTGTGGTGCAAAAACCGAAGAAATATATTGAGACGCACATCATTCTTAACGATGTCTATATGAAAACAGAAGTTAACCAATTTGGACTGAACGAGTATCCCTTTGTCCCGTTTGTTGGTGTATTTGAGCCAGAATCAGAGTTCTGGGGCTTAAAGCTGCAATCCCTTTCTAGGTGCATGGTCGACCCTCAAAAGGAAAGTAATCGTAGACTTTCTCAAATGACTGACATGGTAGAGTCTCAGATTAATTCTGGATGGATAGCAGATGAGGAATCAGTTATTAATCCCCGTTCTTTATTTCAAAGCTCACAGGGAAGAGTAATTTGGAGAGATAGAAATGCTAAGCCAGGGGCTATTGAAAAAATACAGCCTGCTCAGATCCCTCCTTCTTTTTTCCAGCTTCAACAAATTTATGCTACAGGTATGTCTGAAATATTAGGCGTAAATGATGCCGCATTTGGAGTGCCAGAATCTGGTAATGAGTCAGGTGTTATGATGATGTTACGACAGGGAGCTGCGGTTAATAATCTTCAAGGCGTTTTTGATAACCTAAGATACGCTCAAAAGCATTTATCAAAAAAGATTTTGAAGCTGATCCAAACATGGACACCTGAAAAAGTAGAACGAATTCTTGGGAGAAAGCCATCGGATCAATTCTATTCTAAAGATTTTATTAAATATGACATCTCAATTCAAGAAGGTCCTCTTACTGATACACAAAAACAAATGCATTTTCGTCAAATGGTGGATGTTTATCAGCTTACTGGTGGTCCTGGAGTTAGTCCAATTACTCCTTCTATGTTAGCAAAAGCTGCTCCTCTACAAGGCAAATCAGAATACCTTGCAGAAATTAAAAAGAATGAAGAAATGCTATCAAAACAAGGGCAAGAACAACAACAGGTGCAAATGCAGGTTCTTGAGGGTCAGATGGAAAATCTTAAAGCCTCTTCAGTAGAAAAAATGGCTGGGGCTAAAGAGAGATTTACAAGAGCAATAGCAAATACTGGTCTTGAAACAGAACGTGCGGCAAGAGCTGTTGATAATAGAGCTTCTGCGGCTCTTGATCGAGTTAAAGCGATGAAAGAGTTGGCAAGCTTCGATGATGAGCATCTTTTAAAGTCTCTTTCGATTGTTCGCATGATGGAAGAGGCAAATCGCTCGCAAGAAGAGCGTCTAAAACAAGACGATGTAAACATTTCTGCTCAAGGCGAGGCTGCGGCTGAACCAGGGGCTGAAGATCTCCTTGGACAGTTGTTTGCCCAAGGAAATGTAAACCAAAACCAAGAGGTGCCAAATGGCCAAGTACCGCCAATCAGCCAATGACAGGCTGGAGTCTTTAGGTGAGCTAAGAGGTCCTGAAAGAGACATGAAACAGTCTTATAAGGATCGAAGAGACGAATTTAAAGGTGAGACAAGAAGAGGACGAGAACAAGCTGTATTTAACATTCCAGATAATCGCCAGGCAGGCGAGGTTAGGTATGTGAATACAAACTCTCAGCAATACGATCTAAATCGTATACGTCCATATGAGTGTGGAAGCAAAGGCTATGCTGCAGAAGCATGGAACTATAAGTGGTAAAAAAATGGTCCAAGAAACGGGAGAAACTCGCAACGCTATTATTGAAGATGATAACAAGTTCATCCAAGAAATTCTTAACGCTAATCAAAAGCGGAAAGATAAATACTGGATTGTAGTCTTTGCAAAACCATCCAAGCATAGCGTCGAAGGTAAGCCAGTACTGGTAAAACATATTAAAGCATACAGCGTAAGACCATCCTCCCAAGTGGGGGCTATAATAGGCAAAGTCGATAATCAAACAGGCACAGTTGACTGGGAAGTTAACATGCCTCAAAGACCATTCGATTTTGATGGATTGCCTGGTGTTCAAGGTATCGGAGGAGGAGAGTTGGTCATAGAAACCACTACTATTCCTCAAGCATACGTAACAAGATAGTGCCGCCTACTTAAGGGCGCAAACTTTAGGAGACTACGCGATGAGCGAAGAACTACACGTTTCGGGCGATCAAGAAATGCAGGCCGCCGCTGCTCCAGAAACTGAAATTGTGAATCATGAATCTGAACAAGAACGTCAAGTACCCTTGATGGCCCTGGAATCAGAAAGATCTAAGAGACAGCAACTGGAAGAAGAGAACCGAATGATGAAGGATCATTTTGCACTACTTCAGTCTAACAATCGTCAGGATCCTCCTCAACCATCTCGTGATGAGTTTGATGGGTTGGATGATTCAGATGTCTTAACGGTAGCTGATTTTAAAAAGCTCTCATCAAAGATGTCTAATCAATTTAATATGACGCTTGAAGAAGTGAAGATGTCGCAAAAGCATCCCGATTATCAAGAGGTAATCTCTAAGTATTTACCTGAAATTTTAAATCAAAATCCTAGTTTAAAAGCATCACTTCAAAAGTCTCAAGACTACGATCTTGCATATTACTTAGCTAAAAACTCAGAGTCTTATAAGGCTCAACACAAGAAGTCAAAGGTCAACGCAGATGCCGAACGCATCATAAAGAACAGTTCCCAAGCGGGTACACTGTCAAGCATGGGATCTTCAACTCCAGTGGGGCAGGCAAAGAGATATAGAGATTTAAGCGATGATGAATTTCGAATGTTAATGCACAAAAACTTGGGATATTAACAAGGAAAAAACATGGCTAGTTCTATTACTACAGTCGCTGTTTTACCTCCAGCTGTTCGGGAGTACTATGATCGTCTTTTGCTTATGACTGCGTATCCTTCGCTTGTTTATACAAAATTCGCTCAGAAGCGCGTTCTTCCTGAAAAGATGGGTGACACAATTGTGTTCCGTAGGTATGCACGACTACCAACAGTACCTATTCCTTTACTAGATGGTGTGACACCTCCGGGTTCACCTCTATCAGTAACTGATATTAAGGCAAGAGTAAGTTTCTATGGTAACTTTGTGACTGTCACAAACCAAGTAGAGCTTACAGTTGAAGACAAAGTCCTCAACGAATCTGCAAGACTATTAGCGCAAAACTTAGCACAGACTATGGATGAAGTTACAAGAGATGTTCTTGCTTCTACATCTTCTGTTCAACATTGCTCTAACGGTGTTAACGGACAAACTCCAACAGAGCTTACAAAAGCAGATGTCGATGCTGCTGTAAAAACTCTTTTGGGTAATAACGCTGAAATGATCTCTGAAGTAGTGATGGGAACAGATCAGTTTGGAACAACACCAGTTAGACCTGCGTTTTGGGGCTACATGGACACTGATTTGCTCGACGATTTAGAGGGAGTTGCAAACTTTGTTTCTTCATCTCAATATCCAGGAAATCAAAATGTTGTTCTTGATGCTGAATGGGGCGCTACAGGAAACGTACGCTGGCTTTACACATCCGAGGGATCTGTATCGGCTGCTGCAACACCTGTTTACAATAACTTTATCATTGGTAAAGAAGCATACGCAGTCGTTAACTTGAGATCAGAAACTGGAGAGTTTTATATTAAGCCTCTAGGTTCTGCAGGTTCTTCTGATCCTCTGAATCAAAGGGGATCCGTGGGCTGGCAACATCCCTTCGTAAGCCGCATCCTCAATGATGCCTTTATGATAAACCTAATGGCTACACATAGTTAATTGACTGTTAGTAACTTATGAAAAGGATTTACATATAAAATAGAATAAAACATAGTTGTTGTCATCCAACCGGAGGAAAGCAATGAAAACTTGTTCTAAATGTAAACAGGAAAAAGATTATGACGGATTCTATAAAGACAAGAAAAAAAAGGACGGATACAACGGTATCTGTAAGCTTTGCCGTCTTGAGATGGATAGAGAGCGTCGAACTCAAGATCCTGAATGGGTTAAAAAGCGTAAGATACAAAACTCAAAGTATCATTTGGAAAATAGAGAGACTATTGCTAAGAGGAAAAAAAAGTGGGTTGATTCCGATAAAGGGAAAGCAAGTCATCGTAGATCCTCAAAGCAGTGGAAAAAAAACAACACTATTAAAGTTCTTGCCTATAGTGCTGTCGAAAGGGCAGTTGCAAGGGGAAAACTTATTCCTAAAGAGAAGTGTGAGGTTTGTAACGGAAAGCATAGAATTGAAGCCCATCATCCAGATCATAAGAAACAACTCGATGTACTATGGTTGTGTAAATATTGCCATGAACGTCTAACAAGGAGATCATAAAATGGCACAATTAAAAACGACTAGCTGGACAAACCCAAACCCAGCTGTTGCGCGAAATGTATCTGTGGGATTCGCTGTTGCTCGCGTCATGACTATTGACGTGACTAATGGCGGTTCTTTTATCTGGGTCTTTGGTATGCCAAATGGGTATTACCTTGATGTAGATAAAGGTACTATTACTACTTCTAATGGTTGGACACCACTTGCACAAGATGTTTTATTTGGTGCTCCAATTACCGCTGTCACAAAGGCAGCAGACACGATTTTCACGTGTGCTTTTCTAGATCAGTTTAGTTTTGCTGTGGGTGATACCGTCAAAGCTACTGAGATTGCTGATAACCAAACTGGCAAAACATTGAATGGCGACTATACAGTAACATCTGTTAGTGCTACTCAAGTCACTTGTTCAGAAAACACATCATCTGGATTTAGCACATGGGTAAGTGGGGGATATCTCTCACAGAAATCAAATTCTAGTGGTCAGCCATATCCTACACTTAACGTTTCTATCCAAGGTGGAACCGTTGGTACGGGAATTGTTGGAGCAAATTCGGCTGCGATGGTCGCTGTTTTTGAAGGCCAAAACGTGGTTGTATAATTTGGAAGGGGGCTAATAGCCCCCAACCTTTAACGGAGAAAAAAGATGAGCATACATAAAAGAGAACAACTTAGCTTAGAAGCCATTCGTAAACTTCCAATCGTTGGCCCTCAGGCTGAAAGCGAAAAGGAAGAAGAGTTTTTAAGAGAAATATGTGAATATGAGTTTCAGAACTTGGAAGAACCAGGCCTCATTCATATGTTCCCCTACGGTAACTCCCATAAATCTCATACCTTTACTTTTCTACACGGCTCTAAATATCAAGTCCCAAGGTTTATCGCAAGGCACATTGAATCTTGTTCTACACCAATATGGGATTGGAGACCTAATGGCATGGGTGGGCTTGAAAAGAAGTATCAAGGCACTAAGCCGCGCTTTCAAATGAGACAAGTATTTTCAAGAGGATAGTAAATGGCAGCAGAATGGACATTGGCTAGCATACAGCAAGCCGTAAGACAGGTAACAGGAAGATTTACTCCTGCAGAAATAAGTAATGATGAGCTAAGAGATCGTATCAATCAGTATTATACCCTTATTTTCCCTGCAGAAGTAAAGTTAGATCAAAAACTTGTATATTACCAATTTGCTACTCAAGCAAATCAAGCTACATACGATCAACCACAAACTACCTATACAAATTACTTGCCTCCAGCAACGTGCAACAACTTAGATATGTTGTGGTACCAAAATCCTGCTGCTTTCTTTGAAGATAATCCACTGCAATATACGTTTTTAACTCAGTGGACAGGGGACGGTGTAACTACAAATTTTACCACCACTGTTACTGGATTTCCTTTATTTCCAGGAACAACTACGATTAGCGATGAAGTGGAGCTTTTTGAAGACACCAATACAATATTTACTACTTCAAATGTTAATGTAACTGGATCCCAAGGAGGAACACTTGTTCTAAATTATAGTACAGGTACAGTTAATGTTACTTTTAATACGGCTCCTATCGATGGACAGAATATCTTCTTAAACTATGTGGTATTTGCCCCTAATAGGCCTCAAGCAATCTTAATGTATAACAATCAGTGGCAGTTATGGCCAGTACCAGACCAACAATACATTATTAAAATGCAGGCTTATTCGGTAGTTACAGAACTTATTAATGCCACTGATACTCCCGATTTGAATGAATGGGGTAGATGTATTGTCTATGGAACGTCTAGAGATATTTTAGCTGATTACGGTGAATTAGACGGCTATGCTGAAATTACTGCACTATATAAAGAGCAAGTTGCTTATGTGTTGAGACGTACTAACCAAGATTTATTAAACACAAGGGCAACGCCCAATTTTTAAGGAGAGACAATGGCGTTTGATGCGACGTTACCTGCTGATACTACTAAGATAAGAAATCTTGGTACAGTGATAAGGCCTAATTGGGTGGCGATCCAAGACGGGGAATCTACTTTTAAACCAAAGGCAGTAAATTTTAACAACAGAACTGTTTCTGGGCCTTCTAACAACCCCGCTGCCATAGAAGATACGTTTATATTGTTTAGTAAAGAAGATGCCGCTGGTAATCCCGAACTACACGGTATTAATGAATCATCTAATGTTATTCAATTAACAAGAGGAGCTCCTACTGTTGCAGCCTCGGGTCGTACTTTTTTGCCGGGTGGGGTGCTTCTTGTTTGGGCAACAAGTTCTGTGCCTACAGGATCTACCATCACAGTGCCAGGTTTAACAACAATTTATAATATAGTAGCTAATACTAATTCTGCTAGAACGTCTACTAGTATAAGCGTATATGATGTCGTAGGAAATACATTTAAAGTGCGTAATAATCGTTCTAATTTATTCTATTATCAAGTAATAGGGGTATAATCCCATGCAGCCAATGCTAATAGCTCCGTTCAAAACTGGCGTCGATACGGATATGGAGCCTTGGCTTCTTCCTCCCGATGCTTTTCAAGAGGCTGATAACGTCCATATACATCATGGTTATTTGCAAAAAAGAGCTGGTTATAGGCTTTTTGGCACTCTTTCTAATAAAGAAAGGGTAATGGGAATTGCTCGGTATATTCAGGCTGACGGAACCAAAGAAACCCTAGCTTTTGATACTTCAAATGCCTATTTATATAATTCAATATCACATGCGTTTGCTATTTTAGATACGGGAGCGCCTGTTTTTTCTTCTGGTGCATATGATTATATTTGGGTAGCTAATTGGCAAAGTTCAAACGTTGTTAATAGACTGTATTTTACTAACGGTTTGGCTTGGAATGGTTTTGCAGGAGCAGCTGCAAGAAATGGAATAAGATTTTTTAGTTCTGCTTCTACAACCACTACAACCACTACAACACTATTTACACCATCCACTGGAGGGGGGAATACTCTTTATGGATGTAAGCTTTTATTTACATTGGGGCAAAGATTAGTAGCCTTGAATACATTTGAGAATGCAGGTGCTTCAACAGAAAATTTTCCACAACGAGCAAGATGGTGCGCTAAACAAAGCCCTGCTAATTGGAATGATGTAACAGCAGGTGGGGGTGATTTCTCAGATGCTGGTACAGGTGATCAAATAGTTTCTGCACAGGCTCTTCAAAATCAAATAATTGTATTTTTTACTAACTCTGTATGGGCTCTTATACCAACTTCAGATCCCAATAAAGCATTCAGATGGGTGCGATTAAATAGCTATCGTGCATGTGATGGCAAAATGGCTTCTGTTGCCTATGATCGATATGTAATTGCATTGGGTATTCGAGGAATAACAGCAACAGATGGAACAGAAACACAGCGCGTAGACAATAGAATCTTAGATTTTACAAATAGTGCTATTAACTTAGCAGAGTTTGGAAAAGTTTTCTGCTTAAGAAGCTATGAAACTGAAAGATGGTGGACGCTCTACTCTGGAGTAGAAGCAGAAGAAAATGACAAGGCATTAATATACGATGATGAATCCAAGGCATTCACAAATTATAGTATTAATCTAAATTGTTTGGGTTACGGAAATTCCAATAGAGACTACACACTTCAAGATTTCTCAGTAGTGAACAATCTAGATTACAGCTTAGATGAGATGGGAGATGATACACTTTTAGATTGGTATTTTGATCAAAATCAAGACATATTACTGGGGGGTGATATTACTGGTAATATTTATCAATTGGGGTTTGGAGCAGAAGATGAGGAGACGTCAATCGATGCAACGTTTACTACGGCAGCCTGGAATCCTTATCAGTCTGAAGCTAGAGAGGCCCAAATGAGTTATGTAGACTTTTATGTAGATACTGATAAAGAAATTACAGCGACAGTAGATTTTTACAAAAACGATCAAGTTTCTCCATACATTTCACAACAAATAACTTTTTTACCTAATCTTAATTTTGTTTCCCTAATCACTTCCATTACTAATGCAAGCCCAGCTGTTGTCTTCTCCCCAAACCATGGTTTAGTAACAGGACAAACTGTATATATCTATGGATCTGTGGGCATGAAAAAAATCAACAGTGGGAATGGTTATATTATTACCGTTCTTACTGACAATTCTTTTTCACTAGATGGAATAGATTCTACTGGATATGATACTTATACAGGTGGCGGAAAGGTTTATTTAAGAAAGTTTTACCAAACTAAAACCTGGGTAAGGGCATACGGTGGAGGAATTGGGTATCTTCATTGGGTTAAGTTGACATTAAGGGGTGGAGAAAGACCTTTTAGGTTTCATGCGATAAAACCAAGTTTTAGGCCTAGAGGTCGCAGAACGATTAACTAAGGAAATACATGACATTACCAATAGACATTTTTTTCCAAAAACCTGAGGACTTTGAAAACGACCCTAAGAGATTCCTCAAAGATTTTATATTCCAACTCCAATCTATGTATGAGCAGATTGCTCAAAATGTTAACGGGACTATCAGAAACTATGCTGATGTGGATTCCTCAGAATGGATCCCTACTCTGGCAGGAACATCTTCTGCGGGATCTTTTACCTATGTAAATCAATATGGATGGGTTCTTCGACAAGGTATAATGACGGATGTATTTTTTGATGTTTCATGGACTGCATCGACAGCTACCGGAAATCTTTATCTAGAACTTCCCTATATTGTTACTAAAAGCGCTGGTAAGCCCTTTGTTGGACCAATACAATCATCGACACTAAATTATGGGGCTGGATTTACGGCGTTAAATTGTACTGCGATTCCATCAACGTATCATTTAGAAATATGGAAATCTGGCACTACTGTAGCCACATCTCGATTAGCTGTGCCATCTGTTGGGCAAATCTTAGGTCATTGCCGCTACATTGGAGTTTCTGATGAGTAAAATGAAAGATTTAAGATGGATAAGAGTGTTTACTCCTTCACATATACCTACTTACTTGGTAGAACAAATAAAACATAGAGACTACAGCGTAGAAGATTTTTATGAGTATCATGAGTCTCTTTGTTTGATGAAAACAGAAGATGGACTAACTTTAAATCCTTTTTCTCATTTATATGTTATGGGAAATAAAGAAAATCATCCGAAAGGTTTCCTCTGGTTTTCGATCGATCCTTTAACAAGAGATCTGATTATTCAGACGTATTCCGTAGATAAAGAGTACTGGAAAGAAGGCGGAGCTGTAGAAAAGCTGTCTGAGTTTATTAAAGAAATACATAGAAAAGGCGATCTAAATAAAATATACTGGATCACAACATATCCAAAACATAGTATGCGCCATGGATTTAAACCTTCTAAGGCAGTGTTGATGGAGTATTCCGAGGAAAAAGAAGACTCTAAAATAGAAAAGGAGGAGTAAAATGGGAAAAACCCTAATGGGAGGCATAACACAGGAAGGTAATATCGATTTACTTACCCCTGATCAGAAAGCTTTCTTAACAAACATATTGGGATCTCAAGGCGGGGCTGCTAATCAAGCGTATGGTGAATTTCTTCAGCCTTCTAGTCCTGAGCAATTCCAAGAATTTTATCAAAAATCATTTATAGATCCTGCCCAACAGGCTCTCCAAAGGCAAATCATTCCAGGAATAAAAGAAAACTTTCTAGGATTAAATGAATCGGGTTCTTCTGCTCTTAATAGGGCATTGGCTCAGTCAGCTACGGACGTATCAGCATTGCTAGGTCAGGGAATGATGGGTCAATACAATCAACAACAATCCAATAAACTTTCTGCTTTAGGTGGTTTAGGTGGTTTATCAGGTCAACGAACGTTTGAACCTTTGATTAATCAACAACAGGGAATTTTAGGACAGTTGTTAGGCGCAGCAGGAAAAGCCGGTGGAATGTATTTTGGAGGTATATAATGGTTTTATATCAAGGTGATCAAGGACTAGTTCAAGGATTAGGACAGGGATTGCAGGGGCTTTTAGGTGGAATTGCACAAGGGCAACAAAAAAGAGTACAACAACAGAGTCAGCAAAACATTGGAAGCATTATTGATCAAGCTATCGCTTCTACAAAAGATGCAGGATTAACGGAAGAATCCATTATGGATCTAGCTTTAAAGCTTTCTTCACAAGGAGGAGGACAAGAAGCTCTTTCATCATTAGCACCATTTCTTTCTCCAATGCTCAAGTCTAATGAAAAGCGCCAGGACAAAATTGGACAATTGCGAACAGCTCAATCTACTCTTGGAAGAATGGAAGAATTATTAGATCAAGGTTTGGTGGGAACTAAACTTGGAAAGGATATTTTTTCTAAAGTTAGAGGAAGAAAAACAAGAGAAGCCGGTGGGGAATTCGCTAAACTAGGGCAATCCATTATTCCTTTAGTATCTTCCGGAGTAGCGATTCATAATCAAAAACAGTTTGAAGAGTATAAAAAAATTATTACTGATCCTACAGCTCAAGCTTCAGAAATAAAGGGTGCTCTTAAAGGAGTAAAAAGCCTTATTGATGCTGGATTGAAAGAAACACAAAGAAGTTCTGGACGTCCTATTGAGCAGGCACAAAGATTTAAAAAAGTTTCAAAAGGCACTCCTATCACAGAAGATATCGTTGTCCAGCTCTTAGATTATTCTAATGGAGATAGAAATAAAGCCAATGATTTAGCAGTTTCATTAGGATATGAGGTAGAGATTGACTAATGCATTTGATAGATATCTACAAAAGAGTGGAAATGGATCTAATCCTGAGGGGGATAGTCCTCCTCCACTTCAAGATTCTAACAGAACATCTCCTTTAGAACAGACAATGTTTGGGCAAGGTGGTCAAGAGGGAATGGGATTAAATCCTTCTCAAGAAGTCCCTAGAAACGCTTTTGATAGATATCTACAAAAGTCTCAGCCAGCAAAGCAAGAATCGTCTCCAATATTGAGTGGGATAAAAAAAGGAGCACGAATTGCAGGGCAAGGGACACTGGGAGCTGCAAGCAGAATATTATTTCCATTTGAAGCTGCACAAATGCCTCTACAATCTCCAAAAGCTCAACTGCCGCAATTTAGAGAAGAAATATTTGAAGAAATCCAAGACATACAACAACGAAAAGCAAGCAATCAGTCAACACCCGAAGATGAACAACGATTAGAATACTTTACCGAATTGATTAAAAACCCTCGCGCATCTTTAGAACAACTTGAAGGTTTGGATTTATCCGCTACTAATTTAGTCAGTAAAGCTTTAGGAACGGATATGATGCCTGAGGGAATTGCTGAAAAAGCTGCCAACTGGATTGGGTTTATTAAAAAACCTCAAAACCTTCTGCAATTAAAAAACTCTGGTTTCTCGACTAAAGAATTGATTAAAAACATTTTGCCCAATTCAGGGGAATTAGCAAGTGGTATAGGTGCTGGTACGGCTCTTCAACTTGCTGAAGATGGGGATTTGGGCCCTATTGGGACAATCTCTGCAGCTATTGTAGGGGATTTAGCAGGACGTAGTTTAGTTAAAGGAGTAAAAAGTGCAGCAAAGTTTATAACACAGCCAAAACAACAACTTGCCAAGGCAGTGGCTGAATTTACTCCAACAGCAAAAAGAAAAATACAATCAGATCTTATAGATGCGTTTAATGAGGCAGGAATACAAGCCGATGCTGGGACAATTACAGATAGCAATCTTATCCGTACTTTACAAACCCGCATAGCACAATCTGGCCTTGTAGGAGGAGATCTTAAAGATTTTGTTCAATCCCAAAGTAATGAAATTAAATCTAAATATCAAGAGCTTGCGGATAGTCTTGGAAGAGCTAGATATTTAAATAGAGCGGATGCTTCTGAAGCGCTTAAAGAGTTCGTAACGCGTAATAGAGACGCGGATAAAGCTGTAATAGATGATCTTTATAATGAGAGTCGAAGATTCTCATCTGGTCAAGAAGCAGTTGTAAAACCTAGAGAAGCACTAAAAACTGTTGAGCGTTTGGAAGAGGACTTATCTCCTGGAGCCTTAAAAGGAATGGAACGAAAGAGTGTGTTAAATTACCTTGAAGCATTGAAAGGTGATTTAGTTAATTCTAAAGGTGAAGTTAAAGAGGTTGCGGTTAGGAATTTAGTAAACGATAAGATTGCTTTAGACGATATCATTGATTACGAGGTGCAAGGAGGCCAAAAGAAGCTTCTTAAAGGGCTCGTAAGAGACCTTGATGGTTCTATAAGACAGTATGGAGCAAAAAATAAAGATTTTTTATCAGCTTACAGTTCTGCCAACAGAAGATTTGCCCGTCATGCCAAAATTTTTAGAAAAAAAAGGGTAAATAAGATTTTAACCACTCAAAATCCTACAGAACTTTTTAATGAAATGAGTACTGTTCAGGGAATAAGAGATATTAAAATAGCCTTATTGTTTAGGCCAGAAGGTAAAAATACATTTGATTCCCTAGCAAGAGCCAAACTCGAAGAGGTTATTGGCGACAAAATGGTGAGTAACACAAGTGAACAAATCAAAAAAGGCACATTTTCTAATCTTCTTACTAAAGGAAAAAACAAAGAAGTAGTAGAAGAACTTTTAGGTCCTGAAAGGTTTGCGAGACTAGAAAATTTAATGAAAACTACAGGAAAACTACAAAGTTCCTTAGATAAATTTGTGAATAACTCTCAAACAGCGGTGTCCGCTGCCGACGTTGCTACAATTCTAAAAGTATGGAAAGATATTTTCCAGCTTGGGGCGGGGAATCCATGGCCGTTAATAAAAACTGGTGCCACAGGTCTAACGGTTAGATCATTCTCTAAACTAATTTCTGATAAAGAATTTTTAAAGCATTTGGAAGAGGCTGTAAAAGCTAACCGAAGGGATAATAAGTCATTATTGGTAAAAGCATGGAAAAATGTATCAGACGATATAAAACGCAATATTCTACCTGCTGTTAAAAGTGCAGAGCAATCGGATGCCTCTAATTAGTTACATGGTTGTATCCAGTAATAAGCGCATATAGCACAGAAGCTAAAATAATGTGTGTAAAATCTATATACATAATTATTCCAAATTTTAAGTTTTATTTCTAATGTAGTCTCTAACGGCTTCCATGATAAAGCGGCTCATCGACATATATCTTTCATGCGCAAGCTTTTTTAGCTCTTCTCGTTCTTGTTCCGTACATTTTATGTGTAAATCTTTATCTTTATTAGTGTCTGATTTTCTGTTGCTTATCATTATATAATGTCCATCTATTAATGTACATAGTGTACATAAGTGGAAAATAAAATACCAAATAAAAAGAACTTCTATCACAATAAATTTAACATTATCAATATTTCAGGGAGGCCCCCATGGCAAAACCATCTAGAATTAGGGCCTATGGCCCAAACATACCTTTAATTGACGTATTTCCATTTCCTATATTCATGGCTCGTGCCCCAACGGCTGCTGATAAAAAATTTAATATCGGTCAAGTGTGGGTTTACAATAATGGAGCAACTAGACCTGTGTATCTTTATGGTGGTGACGACTCAAGTGGAGATGCAATTTGGAGTTTAGCTTCAATGGATTCAGGTCAGACAGTAAATGTAACAGCAATTGATAATACTGTTTCTCCTTATGCAGTTTTAGGAAGTGATTTTGTCATAGCTTGTAATACCTCAGCAGCCATTTTAACTGCTACTTTGCCAGCTGCTCCGGCTACCGGACGTATGCTTAGAATAGTGGACGTTGGTGGTTCAGCAAAAAAAAACAATATTACTATAAATGGTAACGGCAAAAATATTACGGCTAGTGGAACATCTGCCGAAACTAAACTTATTGATTCTAACTACGGAACAATGACTTTGGTGTACACTGGAAGAGTATGGACCGCAATGGATGTTGCTTAATTTAAGGAGAGCTAATGGCTTTATTTGCAGGGTTTGAACTTAAAGAATTTAATGCCGCCTCTTTGAAAGGTGCCTATCAGGATTTGGGTAGTGTATTATCTAATCCATGTTATAGGGCGGTAATTTCAAATGAATCCGATGTTGGGGTATATATTACCTCGGATGGTACGACCGATCAAATACGTTTGTCTCCTAGGCAGATACTTGTGTTGACTTTCAATTCTAAGCACAATAATTATAATGAAGGTTCCTATATTTTCAAAAAAGGAACTCAATTAGAAATTAAACAAGTTACCGAGCCCGGAACAGGATCTATCATCGTTAACGTCCAAACAACGAGGGGATATGTTTAGTAGTTCAGTGCATAATCGTCCAATGAAGTTTGGAGAAAGAGATCGGCGTGAATTTATAGTTCAAGACTCAGAAGTCGCGCTTGTAGCTATAAATGATCTAAGCGGTAATCCAATATTTTTAGGTAGAGCAAAAGCAGGTGAGCCTTTAGATAGAAATAAATGGCAAATCCGATTCGTAACTTATGATGAAGCACAAGGGGTTACCCGTGTTGAGTGGCCTTTAAATGATGATAGTGCAGCTTCTACAGACTATGTCTACGTCTGGAATTCATTAACCGACCTAACAATCACTGCAATTACTCAGGCTGCTACTGGTGTTGTCACGGTAAGTGATTTAGAAGGTTTAGCTAATGGGGATAAATTCATTATTCAGGGCGTATCAGGAATGACCGAACTTAATTTTAATGGATCCAATATATATACAGTCGCTAATATTAACGTTGGACTTTCTACTTTTGAGATTCAAGGGATTGACACAACAGGTTTTGGCGCTTATATATCTGGTGGAATAGTTACCTATGGTGAAGTAATTAACTACACATACGAATGAGGAATTTATCGGCTATCGTTATAATCCATTTTCTGGGGAATTAGACAGGGTAGATGCTACTACTAGTGATCCTACTGTAGCAAAGGAGTTTGATACTGATTCTGGAATAGCTGTACCCGCAGCAAACGTAATCAATTTTCTTGGAGAACCTACCCAAGGAATTTCTTCTTCAGGAGCCGGAAATACTGTTACTTATACCATTGACGATGCGACCACCGTACAAAAAGGTGTCTCTGAATTAGCTACAAACGCTGAGGCAATAGCTGGTACTGTTACTACTAATGTTGTTATTAATCCCGGATCTTTAAGCGCTAAACTAGGAGCTCAAACACTACGTTCTATTCCTTATGGGTCTGGATCTAGTTCGGCTATTTCTTGGACAGCACCGCTTTTAAGTGGTCAAATCGTAATTGGTTCAACAGCCGGTAATCCAGCAGCAGGAACTATTACAAGCTCTAATGGTACCATTGATATTATTCTTGGATCTAATACAATTAATTTAGAGGTAGATGATACAGTCGCAACTTCTTTTACCACCGACTCTGAAAGTGCTGTTCCTGTTGCTGGTGTATTACAGGTTTTAGGTGGTACAGGGTGTAAAACAACGGGTGCGACCAACATTGTAACAGTTAATCTTGACGCAGCGGTGCCCATTTCATTTCCAACAGATTCTGGAACAGCAACACCAGCTGCTAACGCTTTAACTATCGCTGGCGGAACTCTTCTTAATACATCAGGAGCTGGGGCAACAGCAACTATTAATGCTGATGGTAATGTAGTAGGTTCAGTGGTAACAGATTCTGGTACTGTGACTCCGGCTACTAACGCTTTTTCAATAGTAGGTGTTAATGGGATTACCACTTCAGGCGCAACCTCCATTGTAACAATAGATGGCGCAGAAATTACTGGAGGACTTACTTGGAATGTAATTACAGCAGCAACAGATGATTTAGAAGCGTTTAACGGGTACTTTGCTAACCATGCCACGTCAGTTACTTTTACTTTACCTGCTACTGCAAGTGTCGGTGATACGTTTGAAGTAGTTACTATGCATGCAACTGGAACCTTTATAATCGCTCAAAATGCATCTCAATCTATTCAAGTAGGAAATGTAGTTACTACTACTGGAGTTGGGGGTAGCCTTACTAGTACTGATATTGGGGACTGGATTCAACTTGTCTGCAATGTGACTGATGTAGGATTTTTCTGTAACATAAAACAAGGAAATGTAACATCTGTATGACAATTCCTGGTATCCCTTCTCAAAACCCTTTGTCTTATACTGGTCCTCAAATGAACTTGGTTCCTATCAAGATGTTTTTTAGAGAACCAGCCATTACTGATACCAAATATCGTGTTGGCAGCATGGTAATAATTGGCGCTAATCCTTCTTCTGGTAATAAAGGCGAACTATGGTACTTATCTGAATTTAATAGTTCTGGTGAAGCAGTATGGCTTGAATTATCTACTGGAGCTGGTGACCCTGCTATTGATAGTATTACCACTGACGAAGGGGCTCCAGCCGTAGAGCCAGATGGAAATGCGAATGTAGAGATATTGGGTGGATTAGGGATTAATGTTACAGGCCAAGGTCCTGGTAATACAGTAACTATAAGCTCTTCCGGAGGGGGATTTGATTGGACTGTAATTCAATCAGCTACTGATGATATAGAAGAAAATAATGGATACTTTGCAGATAGAGGAGCTGGAGTTACTTTTACTTTACCAGCAACTGCGTCCGTAGGTGATACCTTTACTGTTTCTACCATTAATGCAGGAGGTTTTACAATTGCTCAAAACGCTCTTCAAACAATTCATTTTGGAAATCAGAATACTACAACCGGCATCGCAGGAAGTTTAGCTTCTTCAGCAATTTATGATACTGTGACTATTGTTTGTTCAGTTGCAAATACCGATTTCGTAGTAACTTCCAGTATAGGAAATATTACCCTCGCTTAACAATTAAAGGGAAATCATGACACAAAATAGTATTAACAACTCAGCCTCAGAGCTACAGGTAGATAACCTGAATCTCAATGGGAACACCATTTCCACTACTAATACAGATGGGAATATAGTATTGACTCCTGATGGTGCGGGGGTGACCTCTACTACTAAGGACATCTACACACCTGGAGTATCTTTTGATTCGGGGACTAATGTTTTATCCCATTATGAAACAGGAAATTGGACTCCAGTACTATCATTTGGAGGAGGATCAACAGGTATTACCTATCAGACTCAATTAGGAGACTATACACGAATAGGAGCTCTCGTATTTATTGAATTGCACATAATGTTATCTAATAAGGGATCCTCTACTGGTGTAGTAAGAATTGATGGATTGCCTTTTCCACGTCCCAGCGTTGCAAATCAGAGTCAAATGATGTGGACACCTACTTCCATCAACGTGACAAGAGGAGATGTTTTGTATATGAACACCTCTGCTGGATCCACAATATTACAAGTACGAAAATATAACAATAGGACGTTTTCCGAAATGAATCAGTCAAATTTTAACAATGATAGCGCAATACGAGCATCAGGAGTTTACGAAACAAATGATAGCGCAATACGAGCATCAGTAGTTAACGAAACAAGTGCATAATCATAATCTTTAAGAAGGGGTCCCGATGAATATCGTATCCATGTTAGCAGTAATGCTATTATTTACTTCATGCAAAGAGAAATTTCAGTATGTCATTGATAATTATCCTGAGGATAACTTCGCAGAGGAATTAATTGAATACCATATTGAAAAAAACACGGGATTGGATATTGATTTAACCCCTTCATCTCCCGAAAAAAAAGACTAATTCAACCGCCACAGAAATAGTTCTCCATTCTGTACCCACTCAAACACCTGGTTAATGGTGACGGGAAACCATTCACTACGAATTTCCTCATTGTGGAATTTATGCAAAAACTTCAGCTCGATGTCATTCTCATAGTTTTTTTCAACTGTGTAGTAGATCTGGTCTAACTCGGGTCGTTCTATCTCTTGTAGGTCAACGCTTGGATCAATGGCAAATAGCGTCATGCTAAAGCCTATAAAAATAAGTACTATTTTTTTCATTGTTTTACCTTGTTATTTTAACGTATAAATGCCCAAGTTCGCTGATCAATTCTCTAGACTCGGTTTGGGGGTTATACGGCTTTTTCTCGCTGTCCGAAGTTAACCAACATCTTTTATCTAGATGTTCTGAAAAAACAATCTCTATGACCGTGAGATCAGAAACATTCTGATTGAAAATTTTGCAATGTTCATCTATATTTGAACTCATAAATACACCTTAAAAAAACCGCCGAGTGTCAGTCAGCGGTAAAGTTTAACTATTACTATTCGTCTGGAGTATCGATAACGCCTTCATATGCAGCTTGGTAATGAAATTCCCTCAACATCTGTGTTTGTAGGCGTTATCGATCTCTTTTAATTGAAAATTTTGCAATGTTCATCTATATTTGAACTCATAAATATACCTGCTCTTTTAATTGTCTCAAAGGTTTCAAGAGCGTCACCATTCGAGATACTTTCGCTGTGGAAAGTATCTCGAATCTTCTGAGACTGCTCTTCAATCCACTCCAGAAAAAGATCTTTTCTGAATAATATTGTTCGACCGACTCGCCGAATAGCTTTTGTTAGACCATTACGATGCTGATTGAGCAAATAATAGCGTAACATTGGTTCTGAGAAACAAAGGCTCGGATCCTTAGCCAATTCCTTTATTGTAACGTATTCTTGTTTAATTTCTGTCATCTCTATTTTTTTGATTGTTTTTCAATCAGTTGGTGGTGCAATTCTTTATTAGTAATTATTTTAATATGTCACAAGATTACAACTTAAGAAACAGAAATGACAAAAATTAGTGCAACCCGTTGACAGATAACAACTTAGAAGCTTAATTGCCCCGGGAGATCAGGATGCACATTTCTAGATTAAGATCATGACCACAAAAATGCACATTCGGAAAATTACACTAATTCTATATCTAACCATAGTACAACTCGTTGACAGACAATAACTTAGAAGCTTAATTGCCCCGGGAGATCAGGATGCACATTTCTAGATTAAGATCATGACCACAAAAATGCACATTCGGAAAATTACACTAATTCTATATCTAACCA